>PVKA01006308.1:0-84415 GCA_004027165.1 Ctenomys sociabilis
AAAAAAAAAAAAAAAAAAAAAAAAAAAAAAAAGAAAACAGGTATAGACAGACCTTACCCCAGTCTGAAAAAAAACTATTAATCATACACAAATAGCCAGTATCACATGAAAAGGAGAAAACTTGAACCCTTTCCCATTGCAACAATACTCAAAACATTAGCCAGAGCAGTCAAGAGAAGAAAATAAAAGGGATAAGTATCTGAAAAGAAGTCAAACTATCCTTATTCACATAGGACACACAAGACTCAAAAAACTGTACTAAATGTCTCCTAGGACTAATAAACCATTTCAGCAAGGTGACAGGATGTAATTCCAGATGCTAAAATTAGTAGCATTCCTCTACAGCACTGGAGAAAGAAATTAAGAAAATGGAAAAAAAAAAAAAAAAAAAGAAAGAAAATGGTACCATTCACATTAACTTTGAGAAAAACTAGATATTCAGGAAATGAAACTAACTAAGGAAATGAACGATCTCCACAACAAAAATAACAGTATTCTGAAAAAAGGAGATTGAAGAGGACATTAGCAAAATGTAAAAATATTCCCTTTTCTTGTATAGGCAGAATATCCATGCTACCAAAACTGATAAATAGATTTAATACAATCACAACCAAATAATACCAGCAACATTCCTCACACAACTAGAGAAAATTATCAGAAAATTCATACGGAACCACAGGACATCAAGAACAGCAAAAGTAATCATAGAAAACAAGAACAAAGCAAAAAGCATCACAATCCCAGATTTCCAGCTATATTAACAAAACACAATGATAAAAGCTGTGTAGTACTGGCACAAAACCAAATAAGAAGACCAGTGGAACAAAAACAACCCCCAACACATTCGGCTACCTGATCTTTAACAAAAAAAGAGAAAAAACACACACACAAAATAGGTGCAGAAAACTGAAGCTAGATCCATGTTAATCACCACGTACTAAACTAAAATCAAAGTGGTTCAAAGATACAAGTATTAAAACAGAACCACTTAATCTTCTGGAGACAGGTAATAATGCTTGAAGTCGCAGGCATAGGCAAGTGCTTTCTAAACAGAACCCAATTGCACAAGAAATAACATCCAGACACAACAAATGAGACTATATCAAATTAAAAAAAAACTTTTTTTTACAGGAATGGAAACAACCAATAGAATAAAGAGACAACCTAAAAAATGTGAAAAACAAACTGCCACCTATTCTTTAGATTGAGGACTAACAGGTAGAATATATAAAGAACTCAAAAAATTTAGAACCTTCCTCAAATAAATACAACATTTTTTTTCAGGTACTTATTGACCATTTGTACTTTTCTGGGGAAGTATGTAGTCATTTTCATTGTCCATTTTTTAATTGGGTCTTTTATTGGGAGGATTCTAATTGAATCCATACTGTTAAGTGAAATAAATCAAACATGAAATCTTAAATCTCATATGATTTATTTTATAAAAGAAATTGACAGTATTAATAAATTAAAAAGCAAAATAAAAGTCAGGACAATAGGAAATAGGGAGGTACATATTTTACAAATTTTAAAGAGGATCAAGATATAGAAGGGGGGAAAAAGGGTACACAAAAAGACTTCAGATATGTCATAAGCATGTACTATGGAAACGTATTCACTTTGTACTGTAAATATGTACTAATAATAACTTCAAAAAAGTGATTAGACAGCCTCTCAGAAAGCAGGTGGACACTGGAAACATTGAAGGAACAATTTAGGAAAGAATGAAAATGCATGTAAAAGATATCTAGGAAATTAAGAATTACATTGAAAGCTGATAAAATCACTTGAATGCAACTTAAGATCGATTTTTCAGACCTTGAAGAGAGCATTGCAGCTAGGGAACACTAAAAGAAAGATCTCTTAAAAATAACAAAGGACCAGGAAATCAGCAACTACAAGATAATGCAAACAAAAACAATATAAGACTGATAGCTGTTAAGGAAAAAGAAGTCAGCACAAAAGACATAAAAAGACTTTTTGCAGAAGTAGTAACAGAAAATTGTATAACCATGGGAAAAGAATTTAATATACAGAATAGTGAGCTATACAGAACTTCAGTTAGCCATAATCATAATAAATCTACACCCAGACACATAATAATCAAGATCCCAGAAATTCAGCAAAAAAACCAGAATATTAACAGCTGTTAGAAGAAACAGATCACCTATAATAGAAAGCCCATCAGAATCATAGCAAGTTTCTCAACACAAACCATCAAATCTGGAACAGTCTCGAGTAAAGTATTTCAGGCTTGTAAAGAAAACAACTTCCAAAGCACATTGACCCTGCGAAATTATCTGTCAAATTTAATGGAGAGATAAGATAAAGAACAACTGAAGAAATTCATGGCAACTAAACCAACAGTACAAAGAGCACTGATGGATATTCTAGAAAGAGACAAAACAACCACAACTTCAAGAACAGAAAAGAACCATCAAGTAGAGCAACAATTAAACAGAGGGGAAAATTACAAACCTACAGCAGGAAAATAACATGAGAAAGATAAGCCAATATGTATCAGTTATAACCATCTATGTAAATGGCCTAAACCCACCAATCAAAAGAAGCAAACTGGTAGATTGGATCAAGAAACAAAATGTAACAACATACTGCATACAAGAAACACATTTAACTCAAAAGGAAATTCACAGACTGAAAGTCAAGGGATGGGAAACAATATTCCATGCAAGAGGAACCCACTAAAAAGCAGGGATAGCTATTCTGGTTGCTAACAATGACATCTTCAACCTCCAAATGATTAAAACAGATACAGAAGGTTGCTACATCCTTGTGAGGCAAAAACTCAAGAGGAAGAGATAAAAATCATAAATATATATACACCCAATATAGGAGCACCCAACTATGTAAGACAAATTTCAACAGACATGAAAAATCAGATGAGTAATAACAACACTGTAATAGGGGACTTTAACACTCCTGTGTCACAAAAGAGTAGATCAGCCAGACTAAAAAAAAATTAGCAAGGAAACAGCAGAACTAAAACAACATTGTAAAGAAATGGACTTAGAAGACCTTTACAGAAGGTTCCACCCAACAATACGCATTGTTCTGAAATCCAGAATACACATTTGGCATAGTACTGGCCAAGAAACAGACCAGAGAATCAAAGGAAGAGATTAGAATATGCAGACACAACTACAAACACACTCAGCCAGCTTATCTTTGACAAAGGAGCCAAACGTGATCACCAGAAGAAAAATAGCCTTTTTAATAGTGCTGGGAAATACTTCTAAAAATCAACAACTAGGATCTCTTTTTGAAAGTTGCTGCACATTGCAAGAAAGCTCCAATGTAGTAAAAAGAAAATCCACAAATTGGGAAAAAATTATAGCTGACTGTCCCTTACACAAAGGGACTTCTATGCAGTACAGATAAAGAATTTAAAAAAAAAATTAGACCCCCAAAATTCAAAGATCTAATCCAAAATAAGCATCTGAGATGAATAATACACTTTTCAGATGAAGAAATACAAATGGCAAATAAACATACGAAAAGATGTTCAACATCATCAGTTATTTGAGAAATGCAAATTAAAATGACACTCAACGCAGAAAAAAAATGGCTGTTCTCAAGATGTCAACCAGTAACAAATGCTGGAAGGGGTGTGGGGAAAAAAGGAACCCTTCTTCACTGTTGGTGGGAGTGTAGACTGGTGCATCCACTATGGAAATTAGTGTGGAGATTTCTCAGAAACCACAGCTGGAAGTCCCATTTAACCTAGGCATTCCCCTCCGGGTATCTTTCCAGATGAATTTAAAACATCATACCACAGCGACATATGTGCACCATTTTATACCAGCACAATTTGTAATAGCTAAATTTTGGAAACAATCCAAATGCCCATGAACTGAGGAATGGATAAAGATGTGTTTCTTTTACACAATGGAGTATTACTCAGCTATAAAAAGACTATAAAGTGAAGGCTTTTTTGGGTAAATGGATGCAATTTGAGACCATACTCCTAAGTGAAATAAATCAGTGCCACATGTGCAAACATTGTACTGTCTCACTAGTGTAAGAACCTAAAAGAGCAAATAAAATCTGAAAGGTAGAATGGACATTGTAAAAAGAATCTGTTCAAGGGAAAGGAAAACTGGGATGAAAAATGGGAGAGGGAATGCGGGAGAGATACATTTATGTATGTATGTAGAATGGTTTGTATAATTGTACTGCTTATTTCTGCTGATCTACAGAGGGGAACAGTTCATGCTTATTTTTTTTTCTTGTCCTTTTCGATTTCTTATTTTTTAAACCAACTTTGCATGCTAGTAATCTGAAGACAATATTATGCAATATAGCAACAATTGTTGAACTCGTATTGTTTTGTTTGGTGAAGTTCTGTATCATTTCTAATGGCTTGGTTTTTTAAATATTTTGTGTTCTCTCTCTCTCTCTCTCTCTGTGTGTGTGTGTGTGTGTGTAGGGTTCTGCCCACCCTGGGGGTGGGGCTGGCACAGAATGTGGTGCCAGGGATCAAACCTTGGTACCTGAGCTTGACTAAGCTTGCCTAAGCAGAAGTTTTAGTCCACTGAGGTATCTCTTTGCTCTTTGGCCCAATATTTTGTATTCTCTTCAGATAATTAAAAAAAAAAAATACTTTGTGAAAAAAAGTGATTATAAAGCTTGGTAATCAACACTGTATAGAAATGCTACAAGGTCAAGTATATGAAAAAAATCCATAAATAGACTCACAAAAACACACTTCAAAAAATGTGAAGAAACTCTAAAGGAAATTTTTGTTGAAGAGTAAACTGACAACTTCCTCTACAGTCATACAATTCAATCTCTTTTACTTTCTAAGGTTTAAGTTCAGACGAGTAAAGTCAAGAATTAATGGCCCAAAACACTAAGCTTAACTTCTTTTCAAGATAACCTCATTTAAACCTTTCCAAATAGGTAAAAACTCAAAAGTTTCCAAGTCACCTTCAGAAACCCACCCTAAAGGATAAAAACACTCAGCAAAAGTCCCCTGCATCTAGCATAAATTCCTCTCAATGCTTGCATCAAGTTGATGGTTTCCCCTTCTTTTTCTTCAGGGAGATGAAAAACAGCTGTTCAGGAGTCCATTTCAGGGTACATTTTCCTACTCATTCCCTCTCCACAGAAGCACATTACAAGTGATCAAAATCCAGCTGCCACTGCCACTGACCTTGGTGTGGAAGAGGCTAACACCACTCCCTCCATGCCTGGGATGGAGTCATTCAACTGCCAGGGCAGCACAAAAAAGGTTTTTCAGAATTTGTGGAATTCTAGAAATCCACTGCTTACACACTGGTCCCCAAATATACTGAAACAAAAACTTGTACTCGGCTTCAAGGTGAACAATTCAGTCACTGCTGTCCAGACACAAGAAGCACCTTCTCTCTGAGGCACCAAGGTCTTAGTACTCTGTAACAGGTGTTCATGCACCTTGGCAGGAAATATTTCTAAACCACTGAGTGATTTTTTAATCACAGGGTTCTTGAGTTTCCCGTCACTCATGCAACTTTTTGGACATAACTTTTGAAAAGCAACAACCTTTCCATACGCCAATCTAAATGACTACTCCAAATAAGGGTCGATTATTCCTCAAGGCCAGTTATTTCTCAAAGGAGTAATCTACACTGAATTAATGACACTATCTATAGATGACTACAGTTTACACCAAAATTTACATAACCACTGCTAATGTCACCTTGTACTTCAAGAATTGCTAATAAACATCTTCATTTTTTCGCAACCATCCTTTGACAGCAAAGAAGCCCAGTGTACTACTGCATACTTCATCAGTAAAAATATTACCGATCTGCAAGCTTGCCGAGCCATTTCCTTTACGAATCCATTTTAAGAGTTATGAAATGCTGATTGAACACTGCTGTGGTATGACTTCTGCATGTATTAAGTACCTACTGCTTCACAGCTAGGCTTGCTGCACAGGAGAAAAACGCAAATGTCTGATTTAAGCAACAAGCACAACTGTACAACTGTCCTTGTGTATGTATTGAGTATTTCATATGGAAAGATTTAAATGACAACTTTTTAAACTGACTGTAAACTGACATCTTTTTAAACTGTCTTGCATTCAATTTCCACCAGAAATTACCTCACACTTAGGATTTTTATATGATATCCTACTATCTTTCATACTAATCGGGGAGAAGACACATATTATTAACAATACAAACAATATTCTATTAAAGTCTTTTAGTTTTGGGGTGCTCTGGGGGTTTATTTTTTGCAGTTTTTTGTTTTTGTTTTTTTGCTTTTCTTGAACAAACACATATTTTCAATAGCAAACTGTCCATATCTAGGACAAACCCAATAGACACGGCTCACAATGTATATGTCATGTATATGTAACCGAAAGTGATCTGTACTGAGGCCTTCTGATTTTTGTAATAGTAAGACTACATCTAACTGATGGTTATGACTATTTCCAAATGTAAAATGTTAAAGCAAATCATGTTTATTATCACTAGTCCATAGCTTCTGTAGGTTACTAAGGAGAGGACTTCTTTCAAGAATCTATTATTATTGGTCATCAAGGTCATGTTTATAAAATATTTTAAGGGAATGAAAGTAGAAGGAAACCCAGTGCTAATAACACCATCATAACTCATACTGTGTGGGAGGGGGGATGACTTGGTGGTCTAAGCACCTGCCTGGCAAGTTCAGGACCCTAGGTTAGCTCCTAGGTACCACATGCCTGTATAGTGAGACCTTGTAACAAATAAATAAATCTTTTAAAATATTTTTTAACAAATTCTTTTTTTAAATGTATTTAGTATAGGGTCTCATTACACAGATCAGACTTGTAGTGATTCTCCTGTTTTCAGCCTCCCAAGTGCGGGGATTACAGGCAGGAGCCGCCACACCCAGTCTCAATAAATCTTTAAAAAAAAACAACTCATACTATGATTCTGGATTGGATTAAAGAATAAAGCAAGGGCTCTGCTGAAGAAATAAAACAGATGGCTTCAACAATCTTTTCCTCTTTCCAAATTAAATCATTCACTTTCTTTACTCAGATCTGTAAGAATTCTCACATTTTGTTTCAGCAAGTTTATACTTTCCTGGGCATCTGAAAGAGGACCAAATCCACACCATGATCAGCCTACAGCTTGCCTGCATGTGGCACACTAGGAGTACAGCACGGGACAAAGCCAGCTAATGAGGGTTCCACAATCAGCCTGAGGCTCTGAAGAATCAGATGCAGCCCCACAACAGCGTCTTGTTACAGTAAGGGAGACACAGGGGAGCGAATGGAGAAAATTGGCTGTAGGACAGAATCTGCAAACGGCCAGTTACGGAAGTCTAGAAGCAAACAAGTGTTTTAGGAATCTGAAAATTCACAGCCATAGTGAGGAATGAAATGTAATAAAGTATATGGACAGCAAAATGAAATAGAACTCTTTGATAATTTGAATTTTGAGTCACAAAGAAGAAAAGAACCACTAAGTATGCACTTTACATTAATCTTGTACTGAAGATACGCTTTTCACTAGTTACTGGTAAAATAACAGACAAGTCTCTTACCTTCAGTATTTCCATTTCTACGCTACTAAAAAAAAGGTGAACTCAACCCCCACTATAGATCACTACCTAGTTCCAATAGGCTTAAATATGAAAATCTTAGAATTCTTTTAAAAGAAGCAAATAGTAACATGCAACTTTAAAATGTAAGAATTTGTGTAATCTATGTGTATGCCCTATGAGGGGCCTTTCCTTTCCTTCAGTTGTCTAAATGCACACAAACTTAATGCAAACATTTCATACTAATGCTTCCCCCAACACTATTTCTTTTCTAGTTTGATTCTTTTCTAAAACACTTCACCATCAACTAGCCAAACCATTCTTCTATACATTAGAAGCTGTGTAACACTACAAGTATCAAAGTTTAGTCTTACATGTGTTATTTATTAATACACAGAAAAGGTTTCTTTAAAGAAAAATTATTTCAAGGAAAATTAAATACTTAATATAAGGCTTAATTTTTAAAAGGGAATTTCCAATTAGAATTGGGCAGTAGAATTAAGAAACCATTTTTCTAATGCCTTCCAATTATAAACAACTATTTCTGGCCAGGTGTGGTGATGCACACTTGGAATCTCAGCACTGGGCCGGGAGGGGTTACCATGAGTTCAAGGCTAGCCTGGGCTACATTGAGCTCAGGCCAGGCTAAACTACATAATAAGACCTGTGTCCAAAAGGAGGGGAGGGGAGGGGAGAGGAGGAGAAGGGAGAGGAGGGAAGGAGGGAGGGAGGGAGGGAAAGAAGGAAGGAAGGAAGGACGGACGGACCATTTCTAACTACTCGGATTCTAATTTTTATTTCTCATTCTGCCACTTTTATCATACAAATTTCATGGGAAAATAATTTCCCTCTTCAGTACTTTGGGCTTTGACACTCGCCTCCTACCTACAATGGGCACCAACTCTAGGTCTGTAGAATTTTCTTGTGTTACTGTTTATCAGCAAGTAATATGGTGGCTCATGGAAGTGTTTTAGTCTATAAATATATAGAGATTGAGGAATAGTGATACTTTTCTGTGTAATCCCAGCTCTTGGGAGGCTGAGACAGGCTCCCAAGTTTGGGATTTCCCAGTTTGGGCTTGAAATTACAAATTCAAGCCCAAACTGGGAAATCCAGTGACTTAGGAAAAACTTGAGTAAAACAAACAAGAATAAACAAAGAAAAAAATCAACCAACAAATAAATAATCTGGGAATGTGGCTGTGTATCAAGGTCCAGGAGCTCAACTCCATCCCATCCAAGAACAATGCCTATAGCAGATAATGTAATTCCCAAATGAGAAAAAACACAGGCAATCTAACAGAGTGCTAAGAATTTCCTTTTTCTTTGATAAACCAAATTTTTTACATAAAATAGGTGGTCACTGAAATTCTTCAGGTGCCTTACTTGCTCTTCACAGTACCAACATTTAGCCCTTCTTCCTAAACAATGTGATGAGCTTCCCTCTACCATAAGTTCTAATTCTTCTAACAGACCAGGAGTAATGAAGACAGAGGAAAAAGTAGATGAGTATTTTGTACAATTAGGAGCAAAACATACTAAAGGCTAAGTAATATTTACAAAATACTAATCTTTTCCTAGTTTCTTTGCCTCTTTCGGAAACAAAGTACCTAGTACATTAAAACTGAATTATCTTAGCTTCTTTTCATCTTCTTCAGTTATCTACTAAAATCATAATACTAAGCAAGAATAAGTATAGTTTCTTTCATACAGTACAGCATGACCCAAAGCAAGCAAAAAATAAGTTGGAAAATATTCTATGACAAATAATATTAAGAAATGTTCAAATAACTTTTCTGTTTAATGGCAAAATGTGTTTTTGTTGCAGGCAGCCAAGTTACATAGAAATATACTAGGTAATCAGACAGGGCCAGGCCCTCAAGGAGACAAGATAGAAGACAAGATGATTTTACAACTGGGAAGAGACAGACACTCCCACATGGGCCACACCTCAAGACAAAAGAAGGAACAAATATAGCTACATACTTCCCTAGAGAGAGGCACCAGGGATTGATATTCTAAAAAGGTATCAATCACCTTGAAAGAGCCCAAATGAGCCACTAGCCCAACCCCCAACAAAAGAGGCCCTGTCCCATATTCATGCCTACTTGCTAAGTGACTAGCTACCCCATTTGGTACTGATTTAATCCATTTTACCTGAGCAATGGTGCTTGTAATCCTATAGGTTGACCATAGTTTTGTCCCACCTCTTGCCCACCTAAGCAAGTTCTCATTCTCTCCACCTTTGCCCAGCGTGGTTTTACACAAGTACCGGGAAACTACCCCCTGTGGCAGTGGGGGACGTGAGGAGCTCCTGTCCCTCTCTCCAACAGGAGCTTTCTTTCCATCAATAAATCTATTCTGCTCATAACCTCCATTTGTTCCTAAAATTCATCCTTTAGAGAACACGAACTCATATAGGTCTGGTCGGGAGATCATTTTTCCTGATATTATCTGTAGGTCACCCATCTGAGATCAGTTTTTCTCCCTGTATCATTTTCATCTGTGACTTTTAAAACACCTTCTCTGACCAGGGATAATATCGCAGTGGTACAGCGCCTGCCTGTTAAGTTCAAGATTCTGAGTTTGATTCCTGGTATCTAAATAATAGGGCCAAGCCGGGTGTGGTGGCGCATGCCTGTAATCCCAGCACTCGGGAGGCTGAGGCAGGTGGATTGTTGTGAGTTCGAGACCAGCCTGAGCTACAAAGTGAACTCAAGGCCAGCCTGAACTGCATAGTGAGACCCTGTCTCAAAAAGACTGAAAAAAAAAAAATAATAATAATAGGGCCAGCCAGATAGCTCAGCAGTCTAAAGCGCCTGCTTAGGCTAAGTTTAGGCAAGCGCGTGGGGACTGAGGTCCATGCAGAGACTAAGAGCGGGGGAGATGGCTCAGTGGAATAAGCGCTTCCCTAGCAAGCACAATGGCCTGAGTTCAATCCCCAGTTCCACCAAAAAAAAAAAAAAAAAAACACACGCAGGGACTGAGATTTGATCCCCAGCACCACAAGTAACACCAGCCCTGTCCTCGGGGTGGCCTGAGCCAGCCACAAAACTAATACTTATTAAAAACACTTCAGGGATTTTAACATATATAATGAAGCTCTAGGAAATATCTGCTAAGTTAGCAATGTTACACCAGAGTGAACTCCTAGGGTCCTTTTGCTGGCACAACCCACATTTCACTGAAACACACTGTCCTAGTTTATGAACTACTTTTATAAATTCTGAAGCAGACGCACACATCTGCAATGCCTCCTAGAGAGATGATCCTGCCTGGGAAGCTCAGCTGCTTCCCCTTGATCATTCCCTAAATTTGGAGCAAAAGTTGAGAGAGCCTCCAACCTCAGGACAAGAGTGGAACTTAAAATCTAAGTCCTGCAAAGACCTGTATCAGGTTCTGCCACAAAATCTCTTTTGGTAAAAATTGTTTGGCTTTGTTATTGTTTTACTTTCAAAAATTTGCCTCTATTGGACCACTGCAGTTAGTTTTTTTTTTTTTTTTTCTTTTTTGTGGTACCGGGGATTGAACTCAGGTCCTTGAGCTTGCCAGGCAAGCGCTTACACTACTGAGCTATCTCCTCCGCCTTGCAGTCAGTTTTTATTCTGAATTCTAAAATGTACTGTGCAGGCCACTGTTTTTATTAAAGCAAAACTGGCTGAAACTGATACTGACATCAGATACGAGTCAGCGAAAGAAAGTAATTCTTCCAAGTTCACTCTGCTTTTTTATGCTTTCTCCCCTCAGGAACAAGCTCAGTCTTGCACTCTTTCCTGGAGCACTGAGGGGTCAATTGGTGACGGGGTCATCAAATTCAAACCTTCCTTTCCTTTTGTACTAAAACAGATCCTAGCTATATATATATTTCATTAAAAGGCTTTATGTCTGTGTAATGATCTTAAAGGAAAAATGTAACACTCAAACACTCTGATAAAGAATCCCACATTTTCTTTCATGCACACTACATTCTTGTGATCCCATTTACGTGTATAGTTTGGCTATTCGGTAACATATTTCCCCTCAGTATTTAATTTCACAGATTATCATTTTTTGAGAAATCAAACTCGGAACAAAAAAGAATTATTGAGGTCAGTGCTCTAAATATTAAAAATACTGAAAATATTTGTAAGTTAAAAAAACCATTTTGAAATTTAATGTAACCTTACGCACACCATGACAAGGTAAAATTTTAACAATAATTTTATTTCTTGAAGGTGCCGAGAAACTTAATGAGCTTCCTGGGCTCAAGAATTCCAGCTAGGCGACGGTCACCTCAGGCTTTTAAACCCACGGGTTGGGTTTCGGTCCCCGCGCCAGGCTGCCGCTTCTCGCGCCGCGGCGGGCAGCAGCGAGGCAAACCACAGAGCTCTCAGGTCTCAGGCTGAGCTCGGATTCCGGCGCGAAGCCCGCGGCCCTGGGGGCCCCCGCGCCGCTCTTCCAGGCCGAGCCTCCCGCCAGCCCGCTCCAGGGCGGGTTTACGGACCGCTCGGGCGGCGCCAGGGACGGGGTTCAGCGTCCACGACCCCCCAGGCCGGCCGAGAAGGGGCGCGCGGCGTCGGCACCGCCGGCCGGGGCAGAGCCCGAGGCCCCGAGCCCGCGGCGGGCGGACCGGCCGACGCGCGGTGGGCTCGGCTCCCGCTCCGCTCCCGCCCCGCTCCCGCCCCGCTCCCGCTCCCGCTCCCGCTCCCGCCCGCCTCGCTTACCGCTCCCGCCGCTTGCTCGGCTGCGCCCGCCTCCCGTGCCGGCGGGGCGCTCGGTCCCACGCCGCCCGAACCCGCGCCCGGGCAGCGCGGCAGCCTCGGGGCGCCGGCGGGGCGAGGCGGCGGGGGCGGGACGCGGCGGGGCTGGGGCTCCTCGAGGGAGGAGCAGCCTTGACGTCAGCGAGCCGGTGGGCGGGAGGCGGCGGACGGGGCGGGACGGGACCCCGCGCCCCGCGCCCCGCGCCCCGCGCCCCGCGCCCCGCGCCCCGCGCCCCGCGCCCCGCGCCCCGCGCCCCGCGCCCCGCGCCCCGCGCCCCGCGCCCCGCGCCCCGCGCCCCGCGCCCTCCCGCTCCGGGCCCCGCGCCCCGCGCCCCGCGCCCCGCGCCCCGCGCCCCGCGCCCTCCCGCTCCGGGCCACGCTGCCTTCGCACTCTCCGGGAGAGCTCGGGAGGCCCAGCGCGGGGAGCCGCCCGGGAGGGGACGCTCGGCCCGGAGCAGAAACCCGCGCCCTTCCGCCCTCTGCGGAGCAGTCGCCGCTCTCCTCCCGCTGACAGTTCTGCGCTCGAAGAAGCGGGAAGAATGGCTCCGTCGGGAGCCGTGCTGTCCTTACCGTACCAGCGGACTGACCGGGACTCGAAAGCGGCGGACCCTGTCGGCTGCACAGATTGGAATCGTAGCAGATGAGCGGTTAGGAGCAGAGCGTGTGACGTTTGCAGCTCTCAAGGAGAAACCTCTGTGTTATCTCCTAGGCCTGCTAGAGGCAGAGGCAGCCGTCCTCCACCCGAGTCCTTCGGACAGAGCCTTTGCGACCTGAGTAGAAACTGCCTGTTGAAGAGGTTTCGTCCCGCTGTGCTCCCTGAGTACTAACCCTGTCCAGTCCAGCCAGGCCTTGTCAGGTATGTCATCACGCAGGCTTCCCGGATGCTCCCAGCCAAGCTAGGCTGTACAGATGGGATCACTGCCCGAGTTACTTGCCTCATCATTAAGACGGTGTTTGACTTAGAGCAGTGCTGTCCTGCATGTTGGCCCTGGTCCCCTTCTGCCCATTTCCCCTGTTCACAAGACCTGAAAGAGCTTCCATCTGGCCACGTTTATAGGAAAAAGTGTGAATGTCTGCTTTCATGCTTCTCTCATGGAAGAGAGATTCCTCACAAAGAGGAGGAAATACTATGATTTTTTAAAGATGTTTATTCAGGTAAATCACAGATTTGCATAAACTTCCTAATGCTTTTATATAGGGGAGGAAAAAGGGGGCTCTGTAATTAGAAATAGTTTTAATTTGACTCAGACCTTCACTTTGTAATTTCCTGCAGGCCTTGGAAAACTAAGTCAACTTCAGCACCTCAATTTTGTCATCTGTAGTGTAGAGATAAAATACCTCCACCAAGCAGGTCAAGAGGGAATACAATAAAAATGGCTATTCCTGTATTTACTAAGAGTCAATTACTTGCCAAGCGGTGTGCTGAGTTGTTGTATTTATTAGTAGGCTCAATTATGCAAGTGACTGGCTTTATGTAATCCATGTTAATTTCCATTTATCTTCTTAAAGATGGAAGAAACCGCAACAAAAATATCTCTTAATTTACTTTATTTCCCACCAATACAGTAGTAGTCTTGTAGTCAGTGTTTCTCCAACCCTAGAATGGTGAAGGAAACATTTTGCAAATTATTTTCAATGGAAGCCCCACACCACATCAGTTGATTCCCAGAACTGAATTCAAGGTGTTATCTAAATAAAAGCAGAAAAATGTTTTAAAATTATTTATTTATTTACTTACTTATTTGACACAGGGCTTGCTACACACTTCAGATTCATAGTGATACTCCTGTCTCAGCCTCCCCAGCGCTAGGATTACAGGTGTGTACCACCATGTCAGATTTTGGCCTGAGTTCTGAGGGTTGGCGCAGAATGCAGTACCAGAGATTGAAGTCAGATCCTGGGGCCTATGAGGCAGGTGCTTACACTGTGGAGCTATCTCCTCAGCCCAGAAATATGTTTAACGGCTTTGTTCTAATTACTCTTATATTACAATCAACTAAGCAGTAAAACAGCGCAGTTTTTTCCCAGGTGCTGTTACAACACACTGTTCCCACCCACACTCAGGGTAGTTTGTCTTCCACACTTCTGTATGATTCTTTGGAAAGTTGAATTAAGCCTCTTCTTTAGGCTTGTTAACATGTTAAGTTCTGCCTCCTAAGTTTACTTCTGTCAATCCAGGTTACATCGTTTCCTGGTTACTTTTTCTTGAAATCCCCAACATCCAAAATTAAGGAAGTAATGACTTATTTAGCCCAGGTTGTGGAGGTTTCAGTCCGCAATCGGCTGGCTCCAAGGCAGGTGGCATGGCACAGGAGCAATAGTTCAAAGCTGCAGAAAACAGCAAAAGCAGCACGAACAAAAGTGAGGGAGCAAGCAGCTTTTCCTCCTTTAAATTGTAAACTAGCTGTCTGCCCACACCACCTCCCCGTCTTCCTCTTGTGCTGGCTCAAGATGTTTACAACGTGAGGGCCCTGGCCCCCTGCTGAGTCACTTAGTTAAGCTTCTAAACTTCTCTAGTCTCAGGTTGACACAATGTATCAACCATTATACATCCAGATTTACATCTTCTGCAAATAAGATCCAAGTCTCCACCTAACACTAATTCACACACTGTTGATGAACAATCTCATCAACTAAAGTCTCCTGGTAAAGTCACCTTTCCTCTTCCCAGGGGAGCAAACTATTGCACAGGGGCCCATGGCACAGTACAGGAATTAGAAAAGGGCAGCTGGATAGTTAAAAAGAAGCGGCCCCTGCCCCCCAGACAAGGATGCAGTCAGCACATGTGCTTGGTGCTTTGTGGGTTAGCTGTTTTGCTCTGCTGGTACAACCAGATTGTCAAAAGAAGGAAGTGACTACTTAGTGACTTCTTGTTAATGTCTACTAAATTTCTTCTTCCCTTTCCAAGTGTCCAAATGTTACTTTAATAATAGTGATATCCGGGAAATAAATTGTCAATCTGATATCTGGTATGAATTTACATTCTCTAAAGTCAAAAAAGTCAATTCTAGGAACAGTAAGGTTAAGAGTAGAATATATTTATGGGTGGGAGAACTTCAGTCTGACAGAAACAAAAGGGGTCCCAAATGAGTTTGGCAAGGAACCTGCCTTTTCTGGGGATTTTTATAGAGCAAATCCAGGACTAGAGGTGGGTCCAAGGGGGGCAAAATGGGAAATCACAAGGTGGGTGTGAAGTGGGACGAAACTGTGTTCAACCAGTAAGAGTACAAACCCAGTTTCTCAGGTAAATGGATTAAATCAGAGTCAAATAGGGAAGTGAGTCACATAGCAAGTGGACGTGAATATAGATAGGGGCTTTCCTGTAGGGAACTGAGATGGTGACTCGGTCTGTTTTGGTTTTTTTTAATGCCTTTTTTTTTTTTTTTTTTTTTTTTTTTTTTGGTGGAACTGAGTATTGAACTCAGGCCCTTGCACTTGCCAGGGAAGGCTTATTCCACTGAGCCATCTCCCTGGCCCCAGCTTCCTGTTTTCTTAAGGTGATCACCACCTATTTAGAGTGTCAATCCAGATCGCTTATATATCCTTAGGAAATATGTGGGCATATTTGTTTCATCTTGTGTCTTAAGGTCTGGCCCACAGTAAAAGTGCCTGACTCTCCCACAGTTACTAGGTATCTCATCTTCTGCACTGGCTCATTTGAGGGCCCAGCCCTATCTAACTACCTGTAATATTTTTACCTAACTTAGCTGCCTATAACAGTAATTTATTAATTTTGCTCAGCATCAGTGAAAAGGCTGTCTTTATTTCAGAAACCAATCTTCCTTGTTCAAAGCTCACCCTCCATCTGTCTATAGCCAGCCTTGCAGTCTGTCTCCTGCCATGCAGATACCAGCTCAGAGGCTTTTTGCTGAGATGCATGAATAAATTGTCTGTACAAGAATTTAAGCTTTAAAGAGCTAGATCATTTTCTGACAAGATCTTCACCTCGTAATTTTTAGTTAACTATTGCAAAGTTAATTTTACTCTTTCATTTCAATGTTTTTTTGTCTTTTTTTTCATGGCAGAACAGTTGAAAAATGGGAATTAGTTCTGGTCTGGCATCCATTTACATCAAGCAGATGCAGTTGTTCCATGGTATCTGAATAAAAAATTTTAAATGTGTTTTTTGTTGTTGTTGTTGTCCTTAGTTTATTCTTGGCTGTAGCCTAACAAAGCCCAGTACTATATGATTATTATAGGTACAAGGTTTCTATTCACTGCTTGAGTTTATTCACTCAGTTAAATTCACATCTGCCCTCTGGATCAACTAATCAGCTGGTCCACAATTGCTTCAATCCTTGAAGGCCTTCTTTGTACTTCTCAGATCAAAATTACTCTTTTTTAAACATTGCCTGACCCTACCTACACCTGCAAGTTCCTTCATCCTGTGTCACTGAGCTGCTCTTGGTCTGCCAGGGCTGTGTTGCCATCTAGTTTTAATTATCCTCTAAGTTATAATCTCTTATTTCACCTTCCATTTGTAAGCATTCCTCAGGCCTCACCAGACACCCCTGAGGCTGCTGTGGCCTCCCTCACTCAAACCTGCCTCCCTCCCTCAAGCCTGCCTCCCCAGCTGTCCAGTCCTAACTTGTTCTCCATTCCTAAGCCCACTCTGTTGCTATTCCTATCTCAGATGATTCAAGCTTCCTGGACCTAGTTTTCATTATTAAAATATTTACCTACATTCCCAAGCATAACTGAGTTGCACTTCACTCTGAGCTGCAATCTAAGTTTGTTTTAAATATAAATCCTCTTTTGGGTAAATATTTCCTGGCCCCACAATCCTCTTGACACATTGGTGTGTCTGGCAGTGTCATCATTTCACCCTCACAGGCACTGATGTGGAGGCTCAGAGAGGAGAAATGAGTTGCTCGGACCATGTCTGATTCAACTTGCTGATGTCAGACAAGATCAGGCTCATTCGGGGCACTATGTTTTTTATTTATTTTATTTTATTTTATTTGGTGGAACCGGGGATTGAACTCATGCCCTTGAGCTTGCCAGGGAAGCGCTTACTCCACTGAGCCATCTCCCAGGCCCTAAACTTTTTTTTTTTTTTTTTTTTCATTCGGGGTACTATGGCTGTAGACCAACTTGCTGATATCAAATCCAGCCTCTTTCCACCAAACAACTTGGACTATACCAGCTTTTCATATGTAAAAATTATCTTCAGTTTGAGTATTGGCTTCAGAGCCATCTCCCCAGCCCCAACACAATTGACTTCTGAAGTAGATGATTTTATATCACTTTGTAAGTTATTATTAAATTTAAAATGACCAAACATATCCCCGATACCTTCCAAATTACAGTACTGTATTGTAATTACAAAATGATCACTTATACTTGCTATATGAATGAATGAACTTAGATGTTTGCTTTTGTCCTCAGGTTCCTAATGGACCATAAGGAGGTTTAAGCATTTCATATTTTTCTTGAACATGTCTGCTTGGAGCATTACTGTGGGCATCACTTAGGAAGCTAGAGTGGTGCAAACTGAGGCTAGGTAGGCTTCAGGTAGTGATTCTTGATGACAGGCCTTTGGGTAGTACTTAATTCTCTTTTATCATGCTCTCACCTCTTCCAGAGAAGTACAAAATTTGTGTTCAAATGATTCTGATGACAGGTATATGGCATACAAATGTGATTGTACTATGTCTAGGCACTTCTGTTCATTTCAAGAAATATTTATACTTACTCTTTATAACTCCAGGAGAAGTAAGCAAAATATTGTTTAATATATAAAAGTGCTTGGCCAGCTATGGTGGCAACATGCCTGTGACCCTAGTACTCTAGAGGCAGAGTCAGGAGGATCTCTATTAGTTCATGGCCAGCCTGAACTACATATGGGTTCAAGGTCAGCTTGAACTTGAAGTACATAGTGAGACCCTGTCTAAAAAAACAAACAAAGTACCTGGCAAAGAGTGAGAACCCAAGGAATAGTTCTTACCACAGTGCAAGATGGTTCTAACAGCTATCAATAAAAGAATACATTTTTAGAATCAGTCTTATGTAGTTTGGACTATGCCTAGGGATTTATTGGGCTGCACCTGACCCATTTAATGTGAGTTATATGCTACCCTTCACAATCCTGCTAGTGCAGTTTTGCAGTACTTTGGAAGCCATCTCTTATGGGGTTTTGTGCTAAAGTGGGAAGAGATAAGGAGATGCCAGCACTATTCTGTAACAGTAATTCTAACCCCTGGCTACCTAGCAGTATCAACTAGGAGAACCTAAACGTGCATACCTAACTAGGAATGCCTAAGCACACCAGTGCCAAGTCTCTCTGTATCAGCCTTCCCATTACTGAACCAAATACTCAACACATGGTTTGCTTTGGCTTCAGAGGATCCTGCCGATGCCAGCTCTCCCCAGGGCAGGACCATCATGGCCAAAGGGCTTGGTAGAGGAAAGCTGCTTAGTTCATGGAGGTCAGGAAGAGAGCAGGAAAATATGCCAGAAATAAAGAGGCCAAGGACAAGACATAGAACTCTAGGTCACACTCACATGACCTACCCAGACATGCGAAGAAGTGTGCTTTGCTAATCCCCTAGTGACTCGCACGCATCCAGGCTTAAGCTTTAACCAACACATTCACCTAGAAAGTCTGATTTAAATCCGTCTAGTTTGCAGCTGAGGATCCCTCCTGTGTTTGGCTCATTCTGATGTGCAGTGAGCTTCAACTAATGCTGCATAGCAGTGGTTCTCAGACTTGGCTTCAAATGAAAGCCACTTAGACAACATTTAGAATTTCTGAGCCCAGTTGCCAGCCTGTACTGATCACAGCATAATGTCCAGGGTGTTCTACTCCCTGTGACTCCAAAGTGTGGAACATTTGAGAACCCTTGTCCCACAACCCTGGTGATAACTAATGTGCTTATTCATCGCCTTGATCCTGGCTTCCTAATTGTGTAAAATATTGTGAAGAGTGATTTTCGATCTAATTTACTTTCAGTCTATACTTACTAATGTATTTGTTTATAAATATGCTCATTGGATGTGCAGTTTGGGGAAAAAATATTTGATTTCCTAATTGGCTGGAGTGGTGAAGTTGATTTCACATTGTAGTTAATGTTTCATTTCACATTTTTGCTGCTTCAGTAATATATATAATGGAACCAAGCCATTCAAACCTTTTCTTCCATGGATGAATTTAATGTGTCAAACAAAGAAAATCTTTACTGTTTTGCATTTACAGTGTAGTTCTTTTAAATGAGGAACCATTGACATTTTACTAATGTTAAATTTAGGTATGTAGTCCAATGATGTTTCTGTATCCTTTTCTCACTTAATTCCAGAAAACATAGGCTTTTTTTTTTCTTTTTCTCATCATTTTTTTTCTTTTTCTCATCTTCTGTTTTTTTTTTTTTTTAATCTTTATGATTTCTAAATAGTGCCCTTTTGCTGGGTGTGGTGGCAGACGCCTGTAATCCAGGTGCTTGGGAGGCTGAGGCAGCATTGCCACAACTTGAAGACAAGCCCAGACCACATGATTAGTTTAGGGCAAACCTGGGCTCCACGATGAGACCCTGCCTCAGAAAAACTAAACCAACAAATACATGAGGCAAAATAAATGGTTCCGTGGATAACACGCCATTTTTTAAAATGGCGAAATAGCACAATTTAAAAGTCCAACTGGAGTCGAGCATGAAAACAGTCCTCCTTTGTAGGACTCATCTAAATAAGAATGGCAGAAGGGAACTAGGAATAATTCTGCTCCAGCTCTTTCATTTTACAAAGAAATGAGGTTTTCTTGGGTGGGGATTGTGAGCCAGTTCCTGTCTCTTAATTAATGGGAAAAGTTAGAAAAAAAATGAAGCCACTTGACTCCCAAGTAGATATTCTTTTTCTCATTTCTTCAAATCATCACCTGACAGTGCAGCTGATCTGTGCTTTTGAGATCCTCACATTTCTTTTCTTTCTTTCTTTTCTTTTTAAATTTTTGTTCTGTTTTGATTTTGGTACCAGGGATCCAACTTGGGACTTTACCAGGCAGGCACTTATGCTGAGTTATCTCCCCAGCCCCTCACATTTCACATTAACTTTGGCAATTAATAAAAATTATAAAGTTGCCTTCCCAATGTAACAAAATGTCAATGCCTAAGGAAAAATAAGCTGTATTTTTAAAGAAATCAAGCGCCTACTCAACGTGCATAGGATATCACCTTTTTTTTTCTTTTTAGCACCTTTTCTTTCCCTGTCCCTTACTCTCCCTCCCAATCCCTCTTAGGAAACACCATCTTTTTCACCTAATTTAATTGAATACTTCCTAGAAGTTTTTCTGAGGATATAATCATATTGAGGTCTAGGACTTGCATATGAATTTTAAGAAACACAATTCAGTTCATAACACAGTCTTAAAATTGCTTAATCCCTTGCTCAAATTTATTGAAGTAGATTCTTTGTGGATGAAGGCTAGGAATCTCTTTGAATAAAACTCTACAGGTAAATTTGTATGTGTGTGTGTGTGTGTGTGTGTGCATGTGCACACACCTTTACACTGACCACAGAACCTTTTCTTTGAGCTATTTATGCACTTTTTAAATTTTAAAAATAAGATAAAAATAATGGTATAAAATTTTAAAACAAGAGGGTAGGAGAATAACATTGCATGTTATTATCTTCAAATTATTTGCTCATACTACAAGATATAGGCATGAAAAACTGGTTAAATATTATAGGCATAAATCTTTTCAGTGAACTGAGAGCAATTAGTAGTATAATAATCTTAACTATTATATATATATATACATATATATATAATAGTTAAGATTATATATATGTATATATATGTATTTTCCTTTTCCCTACCTTCTCTTTTCCTTTCTTCCATTCCTGTTTCACTTCCTTTTTGAGCAGTTTACCCCCATTTTTCAATATTTATTATATATTTTGGGTCCCATCTTTCAGCTTTTTACACTTGGGATACAATACATTGTTTACACATCCAAGACTAATTTATTTCCCTTATGAGTTATGTCTCAAGTTATGTCCATTTATTTACCTATTAAAGTCTCAAGTTAATCCTTCTTTATAACAGTAGAACTCCATTGTATGAAAAAAATCACATCTTTTATATCCATTCCTCAGTGGATGGGTATGTGTATTGTCTCCAAGATTTAGCTATGACATATTGTATTAGCCCTATTTACATTTTATTTTTGTTTTGAGACAGTTTCTTGTTAAATTTCAAAATTACACAAGCTATTGGGATCATTCTGACTCAGCCTCCTATATCACTGGGATTACAGCTATGCATATGAGTCTAATATAAAGCTAATCTTGAGGACCACTACTCTAGGCCACTGATTCTTTAGTAGGCTATGCATCTAAATTACTAGGGAGTTTTTAAATTTTGTGTGCCTGGGGTTTTATGCTTGAGACTTAATTTCATCATTGCAAAATGGATAATCTAAACAAATATTAAGATGTTAAAGGTGAATCCAATCTAAGAATCAGTGATATAAAAGGTCTCTAGGGGTCTCTGCAATCTACCAATATGGGTAATGTAATGATACAGAATACATAATCTACATAGTATATATCAGGAAGATGATTGCATAGCTCTTGTAGCTCTAGATATAATTCATTTTTATTAGTAACTTTTCATTAATCATTTGTTGATATACTATATTAAAAAACGATTTGTTATCTTTATAGTAAATTACTGGATATATATTTATTTATTCTTCAATAAAACTCAATGATTTAGTTTATATATTGTCTTTCCATGGGATAAGATTAAATAAAAAAGGGGGGGAAGCAGCGGTATAGCTCAGTGGACTAAGTACCTGCTTAGGTAAGTGCACGGGCCAGGGTTCAGTCCCTGGTTGCACATGCCAGGCCAGCCCCACACCTGGGCACGCTGAGCCAGCAATGGAGTCTGGGCGTAGTGGAATGCACCTGTAATCCTAGCACTAGGGAAGCAGAAATCAGGAGGATCACTACGAGTGTGGGCTGTGTAGTGCACCAAAAAAGAAAAAAAAAAAACCCTAAAGAAAAAAAGATTAAATAAAAATTTAGAAAGCTAGACGACTATGAGATATTTTTAAAGAATTTAAGAATAGGCTTTAGAGTTTAGGAATAAATCTTTAAAAACAAAATAATGTAATTGTTCTGCAATTCTCAAAAATGTTCAACCATATAAACAAAGTATGGGGATTTATTTTTAATAGAGAGGATCTTACTATGTAGTTCAGGCTAGCTTGGACTCACTATGTAGCCTGGGCTGGCCTCAAACTTGTGGTGATCCTCCTGTTTCAGCTTTCCAAGTACTGGGATTACAGGTGTGCCAGCACACCTGGTGGAATTTTTTAAACATAGTATTGAAACTTATATGCATAGTTACAGTAGACCCTCGGGTTATAACCAGCCTGACATGAACAACTTGGGTTATGACAAGAATTTAAGTTTTAACTTATGAGCGGAGTCTTGAGTTATGACCTGAAGGCCAGCTGTTTGTGTTTCCAAGATGCTTCACATACAGATTTCTCACTTAAAGAGTCCTGGAAGGAGCATTACAACATCGTTTCCTATACTAGGTTAATTGAGAAATCCTGAGCCAATGTCTCTACAAGGACCCTGAGATCTGCCTTTATATGGAAGAAAGACTCTGAAGCCTGAGTAGAGGAGTCTGAGCCTTCCTCACTTGACAACTTGAGCTATAACCAGCCCTTGGGAACAAACTGACTTCTTCAATCAAGAATCCAGTGGCATGTGCATTTTCAATTTTCTTTTGATAACAAAATATCAGTGAGTCTATGATAAAAATTGTAGATGCTGTTTCCTTCTAAACTTAAATTAGGGTTGTAGACAAATGAAATTTAAAAATATCTAAAATCATCAAAGCTCTGACCAGTGATTTTAACTGTAATACCATCAGCCCACAAGAGTGAAAATATCAATGCTCTGGTATTTTTTTCTTCCAAGCACAGGAGCCATTTAAGAATCCTATTTAAATGCTTTAAAGCTACCACAAAAGAATAAGTAACTGATGAATGTTTTGAAAATCATCTTTAAACTCTTGTGGATTAATAGGAGTATGGTATTTGGGTGCTTGGCCTAATTAAAATTCTGTTCTGGTGAGGTCAAGGTGGGAATATTTTCCAACTATATATATATATGTATATATATATATACTAAATGTCTATCTTAATGCTCACAAAGTGAATGGGAAAGTTAACATCAAATTGGTCTGTCAACTTCAATATTCATTCTTGGAGGAAAGAGTTTAATGGGGTCACCTTCACTTACAACTCCTTCAAAAACTAGCCTGCAAGTATTTTCCCCACATTCTACTAAATAAACATTACCCACAAAGGGCCAGGGAGATAGCTCAGTTGAATAAGCAGTTGCTTGGCAAGCACAGGGTCCTGAGTTCAGTCCCCAGTACTGAAAAAAAAAAAAAAAAAAGAAAAACTATTACCCATGAAATCACAAATGAAATACCGGAATACATCTTGAGTATGACTTTCTCTCCATATGCAGACACAAGGCAATATTTCTTGTCACTAAGCAAGTTTGTAAGTAGAACAATCTGTTAGAGAATCATCTAGAAATAATACTGTAGAATTATCTTAGTCTGTTTTTGTTACTGTAGTAGAATACCAGAGGCTTGGCAGTTTACTGTAAAGGAAAGAGGTTTATTTAGCCCACTGTTGTAAAGGTTAAAGAGCACAGTTCTGGAGATTGGTTCGCTTCTGGCCAGGCCATTAAACCAAAAGGCATCAGAAAGGCAGGAGCACTGAGGAGGAGGAAGCTCACATGCCAAAATGGGGAGCAAGGGACCAGAGACTGGCATTAATCCACTAACAAAGGTGGAGTCCCCTCTGACAGTGTGTGTGTGTGTGTGTGTGTGTGTGTGTGTGTGTGTTCACATGTGCGTGTGTATTTATAACTGGAGCTTGAGCCCAGATCTTTCACACTAAGATATAATCCTGGATCTTTATATATTTTTAATTTTGTTTTTTGGGTGTTTTGCTTTTGAGACAGGGTCTTGCTATGTAGTGCCGGCTAGCCTTACACTTACCTATGTAGCCCAGGCTGGCCTAAACTCACAGAGATTCTCCTGAGTGCTGAAATTACAGGCATGAACACCATGCCTGGCTATATTTTTAATTGTAAAACCAAGTCTCATTAAGTTGCTAAATTGCCTTGGCTGTGTTCAGAACTTGCTACCCTCTCACCTCAGCCTAATCAAAGTGCTGGGATTCCAGGAGTGTACTTCATGCCCAGCTCTTAAAGGTTTGGCCATATCAGTACTGCCACACAGACACCAAGTTTCCAGAACACTAATCTTTGGGAACATCGTGGAATTATTTCTTAACTATGACACATACAAATTTTGTTTTTATTGGATGCTACCAAAAATATTTATGGCTTAGGGCTTAACCTAGGTTGTCTTCCTCACAAGTCAACAGACGTTTTTATCATCAAAACTTAGAACAGGGGCTAGGGAGATGGCTCAGTGGAATAAGTGCTTGCCTGGCAAGCACAAGGGCCTGAGTTCAATCCCCGGTTCCACCAAAAAAAAAAAAAAAGAAAGAAAAACTTAGAGCCACATATGAGCTGAGATCAACATATGCTTGAAAAGAAAAGGAAGCACTGTATTATAGAACCCTGATTTGTAATAGTATTATAAAAATATCTTCTGTTTATACTTAACCTCAAACCTGTCCTATACTCTGTATTGAAATAAAAGATCTGTAATACAGTTTCTATTTTGAGCGAAGGAATGATACTAATTTTTATATATCTCCAATCTGTCAGCTGCTGTTCTCTGAAATTTAAACCTAGCCAAGAAGCTTTTCAACTTCACTAATATTAAAGGAGCATTCACTATATATAGAAATCACACACATAACTATAGTTGCTGAGCTAAAATTATAAAAGGAAGGATACAAAGTGTCTTGATTTTCCTTGCTGAGACAAAATACCTGACATTCAAAGTTAAGGAAGTTTGGCTCACAATTTATAGAGGTTTCAGTTTATAGTTGGCTTCAAGACCCAGCAGAGGGTCATCAGAGAGGAGAAACAGTTGATGTCAGGCAGTAGGCAGAAGGCAGCAAGCAGCAAGCTATAAGCAACTACAACAACCCCCTTTCTGTTCCCTTATATTCTTTCCAGGCTACATGCTCTTAGGTAGCATTCATACCCAGGGAGGGTCTTCCTATTATCCACACCCAGAACCATTCCAAACCAATCAGTGGACTGGTTTACTAATTATGCACCCTTAATCCCAGGGTTACACAATAGATCCAGCCACCTCTGAAAAACCCCACCTATGACTGCATAAGGCTTTTCAGGGATATCTAGATACATGCTATAACACAAAATATGAGTATTTAAATGAATCATCACCATTAATCCTCCCCAAAATTTACTTCCTAACTACAAAGATACTCATCCCATCAGTTTTGCTACTTTCTGAAGCAGTCCTGGAAGTCCTCTTTTGTGTCTTCAGAAGTGGTGTCATAGCTATCTCAGTTTGAATCAGTTTTTAAAAAGTGCACTTTTCATGCTCATTTTTACTTTGGAAAAGAGTAAGAACTTGAATGGTGCCAGGTCTGGTAAGTGAGGGTTTTCTTAATGATCAAAGTTGCTATCTTTTCATGTATTGATCAGCCATTTGTACTTCTGAGAAGTGTCTATTGATTTCAACTGCCCAATTTTTTAATTGGATCTTTTTGCAGGGGGTTAATCTTTTTGAATTCTTTATAATTTTGGGTATTAGTCCTTTGTCTGAGGAGTGTCTGGCAAAAAATCTAGTCCCATTCTGTAGGTTGTTTCTTCGCTCATTTTTTTTTTTTTTTAATGCAGGAGCTTTTTAATTTGATATAATCCTATGTGCTGATTCTTGATGTTCTTGAGCAATTGGTGTTTTGTTCAGAAATTCCATGCTGGTGCCTGTGTCTTCAAGAGTTTCACCTGCTTTATCTTCCAGCTAATTTAGGGTTTGTATTTTTATACCTAGGCCTTTGCTTCATTTTGATGTTAGCACAAGGTGAGAGTTATGGATTTTACTTATTCTTCTGCATCTGGAAAACAGTATTCTCAGCATCATGTGTTAAAGTGGCTATCTTTTCTACAACACAAGAAATTGTCATTGTCCCCTCTTAACAATAAGATCATATCATGTTTTTATAAGCTTGATTTTCTGATTGATTACACTGTAAAGTAGCATTCATTGCATTTTTAATCATAGCTTATAAGGACTCTTCTGAAAAATGACTTCCAGAACTGCTTCAAAGTGAAACAAGAATGGAATAAGTGTGTTCAAAGAAAAAAATTGTGTATTTTGAAGAAGATTTATGATTGTGTCTTTTATTGCAATACATTTTTAAAAAATTATTCCCTGTGTATTTTGATTGCCTCTTGCATATTTAAATTTTATCACAGTAGTTGGCAACAATTACTAAAACTCATAAGACTTAATAGTAGCTACTTTTCTATATCTCTAGAATAATTTACTCAAAAGAAATATGTGAGTTGTAATAGGAGGAAATTTCAAGAGAATAATATCACCATAAATGCAAGCCTACAAATACTTCCATGGTAAATTCTGCTGATTTAATCTGTTAGAAAACCATAAGAATTGTTATATAGTCTAGTGATCTATTTTTGACAGTTCCTTCCAGGCATATTTTCTTCTGCCTCATTAAAAAAGAAAAACTATATACCTTGTAGTACCCATTAACAGATTGCAACTTGGAGGTTAAAAGCATTGCACTGTTATGTACACAGAGAAAGTTATTATTCATAATCTATGTCCCAAATTTAAGGGAATAAACCTCTGAGTAATATGAAACTGAAATGTTAATCCCCAAAATCTTTCTAATTTACATAAAACTGAGTGATAAAGGACATTAGAAGATGCTTTGATGCTTTAACCAAACAATTTTCAAAGGCAGAGACAATTTGCTTGCCATCAAACTCTTTGTGGCCTTTAGAGGCATACTCATAGTGGCAGAGGAGAACAGTAGCCATTAGGTGAGATCTAAAGCCAAGACAAGGTATAAACCACCTTTAACTTTTCTCCAGGGCTATAGATATTTTCTAATAGAAATATCTCATGTTTATGAAATTCACCAATAAATTTTACAGTTGTTATAATTGTAAGTTACTGGGAGTTCCCAAAGCCTAGAAGCCCTTAACTTTTTTTTTTTTTTTTTTTTTTTTTTTTTTTTGCGGAACCAGGGATTGAACTCAGGCCTTTGCCCGTGCCAGGGAAGCACTTATTCCACTGAGCCATTTCCCTGGGCCCCGCCTTAACTTATTAACAAGAGGATTCACCTGGCTCATCAGGTATTATCAGCTCCTGCCACAGAGAAGAAATGCCAGACTCCAAGCACATTTCCCAGTCTAGTCCAGCCACATTCTATCACCACCTTATATCAGATTGCTAATAACAAAAGAACAGCTTCTCTCCTAACGAAGTTCCAATTACAAGTTGTGTAATTCACATGCCAGCATCTGCTGTTACAGATGCTTTGAATACTATTGTCTCCAAATGTGCCATTTTTGCTTTGATTCCATTTCACAGAGTGAATAATATGCCCTGGATTTCCATGGGTGGAAACAATCAGCAACAATAAAGGACACTTTTAAGTGGCTTGGGAAAGAGCCCTGTGCAGAAAAGTTCCCTCCATTGAATGTGGGGTTTTGAAGCCAGGCAAAGAAGACATATTCTTGCCTTCTGCCATCAGTAAGGAGTCAATGAGACAACAAAGGGTAAAAATTAGTAATCGTTCATGTAACCCAGTCCTATGAAGCCCTGAAAGCAGATTTATCTACAAATTTGTCTGGGAGAATTTTGATCTAACAGTGACTATATAAAGTAGAATTTATTTTGAAGCATGTTTTGGAACAATATCAAGGCATCACTCAAACCACAGCTTCTTTGGAGTAAAAGCTAGTAATTAATGTGATGTGATGAAAAAGGGAGGTGTTCATTTTAGGGCCTGAAAAATGATTTTTTAGTGACGAATTTGAGAGCTCTGCAGGCAGAAACTGGTAAGCAGAGACTACAGAAAGTGGTTGCAAGTGGAGAGCTTTCCTGTGCCGGAATTGTAGGAACCCTGAATTATGGGAACCTCATTGTGGTCGCTGCCAACAAACATGAGCAGAAAGGGACAAAGAAGCTAGCACTGGAGGTCAGTTCCAATCTATGGGACTCAAGAGCACCCTCCCTATACCAACTCATGTGACCTAAACAAAGTACTTGACTCACCCATGTGCCTGTTTCCTGGTTTGTGAAACAAGATTTTATTGTGAGTCAACATGGTGTGCACAGCTGGAAATACACTCTTGGTGCAGTGTGTGATGAGTTCCTAAGAAATGGATTATAGACTCTTATATATGCCAAGTAAAGAATTGCAAGCATTACATCCAGTGGGTAAAAGGAAAACCAACCACATTTATTGCAACTAATGGGAAGTTGTGCTCAGAGTAAACAGGTTGGTGTCAGCAGAAACAAAAGATGACACAAATGGAAAAATAAGTATTTTTAGGGATGGTAAAGAGAATACCAGAGAAAGATAAACTTGGTTTTTGCATTTGAAAGATGTGCATTCCACTTAAGTTGTCTTTCATTGGATCTTTCTAGGTAAAAATGATTAGTAGGGTGTTGAGTCATCTCAAGAGAATCTGGGGTGCAATCCTTTGCTATAGTTTACTGTTAGAAGTGATAGGTCAGGACTCAAAGTTTCCTGGGCACCTTGTCCCAAACATTCTCTCCTTTGGTTTCTTGGTAACCTACACCAACCCCAATCCCACCCTGCCCCACGTTGTTCTCTGGTCTCAGCTCACTTCCCCTTGACCCATTTTGGTCTCAGTTCACTCCCTTCTCACGTAAACAAAATTAAACCACAAGGAAGATAAATGATGTCCACCTGCAGCCTGGCTGTTCCAGCCCATGAACGCCTTCTCTAAAAGATCCTATAAAGTCTCCTGTCTCCCCTTTATATGCTGCTGTCTTGGTTCACTAGATAGCCAGTCTGCTTGATGCCCCCAGTAAATCTTCTACTCGCATCAGAATGCCTGGTCTGTTCCATGGGTTTGTACCTAACAATAGATAAGTGTATGACAAGCAGTCTCTGCTTCAATGAATTTAATCTGAGGACAGTGTTACTGTAGGCCAAACTATTGTATCTAACACACACGTGTTTTTGCCTGGAATGCCAAAAATTTCTTTGATCTTTGTTATTCTTTTTTCTACGTTTTTCTTTTTCTAGGACAATAGAAGGAGAATTGACTCGAGATGTTGGCCCAGTTCAGTTGGATGAACAGGGAGTGGTCCCACAGCCTCAAGTATACTACCTGCCCCACTCTGATTTCACACAGCTCTACTTAAGAAAATTCTTTGGAATAATTTTAGCCAGGTGTGTTCATTACTTTTCTTATTGATAGGACAAAATACATGACACTCAAAGTTAAAGGGAGAAAGATTTATTTAGTCTAAAGTTTGTAGAGGTTTTAGTTTGTAATTAGGTGGATCCAAGGCAAGGTGGCATGGCTGAGTGGCATTGCAGAGGAGAAACAGTTCATGGTGGGAAGAAGGTATCAAAGCAAGCTAGGAACTGCCACAGCTTTTTCTATCCCTTGTATCTTATCCAAACTACTTAGGGTGGGTAAGGGCACCTTCATCCTATTGCCCTTAATTCTAGTGTTGCATCACAAGTCAATTCCAGAATGACACTCTAATCTAGATCCACTCACCTCTGAAAAAGCCCCATCCATGACCACAGGAGGAGTCATAGTTGCTTTGGGGTGCATCCTTGTTTCATTCTCAATCAACTGCACTTCAGAACATTTGTGAAAAAATTTTTGCTTACTGGAAATTGATTTTTGTCTTCTTTCACCTCTCTTCCTTAACTAGAAAAATGGAGAAATTTTAATACATGTGGCTTGGCATTGTGTTATTCTCAGTGGGCAGTACTGTTCCTAAACTGATTCCTTTTTTCCACATTAGAGACCCTGAACAATACAGCCAGGATAAGATGTGTAAACTTCTGACTGCCTGTGTCTAGCTTTTATTTATTTAATTTAATTTTTTTTTTTTAAAGTATTTGGTACAGGGTCTCACTATGCAGCTATAACTCACAGTCACCCTCCTCGTTTCAGCTTCCCCAGAGCTCAGATTACATGTGCCACTTCTCCCAGTCTCTGTGGCTAGCACACCCTGGTGGTGGGGCCAGCCTGGCATGTGGTACCAGGGATTCAACCTTGTCCCTGTGGTGCCAAGCAGGAGCTTAGACTGCTGAGCTATCCAAATTTTAATACAATAAAATGTCTTAAAATCTGAAGCAAAAGTTCTCAAATTGACTAAATATTTTAAGTCAGGAAAAAAAACCATGTGGAAATTAAAACTCAGATTAATGGGGCAAACAATCTCCTTTGAGATATATATTTCTCATCTGCTACAACCAGGAATTGAACTTTCAGAAGTGCAGATTTAAGAATAAGTATTACTTATAGTTGTAAAAATAAAAATTATGCCATCATGTAATTTTTAAAGGTTGATTAAATTGTGAATCTAAGTCTTTGTCTTACATGTGTTGGCATGTTCGTGTGTCCTGTTTATAATGTATGCGTGTGTATTTGTGTCTATTATTTAGGTGGTACCACACTAATTTAAAAATAAATTCATTCAATAATTAAAAATACGTGAATCCCAATGCTTTTTTTGTTCACATAACTTTGTAAATATTTAAAACCTGTAATAAAAGTATCCTCAAAACTGTCAATATGAGCTGGGCCTGGTGGTGCAGGTCTGTAATCCCAGCACTCTGGAGGCTGAGGCAGGAAGATTGTTGTGAGTTTGAGACCAGCCTGAGCTACAAAGTGAGCTTAAGGCCAGCCTGAACTGCATAGTGAGACCCTGTCTCAAAAAGACAAAACAAACAAACAAACAAACAAAAAACTGTCAGTATGCAAGCTGCAGAGATAGCTGTGCAGTCTAAGTGCCTGTCCAGCAAGTGCAAGGACCAAAGTTTGATCCCCAGTACCACATGCCACTTTGGCCCCCAAATCCTGAGCGTTCAGTGCAGGCCACCAAAACCAGGCATGGTAGTGCATGTCTGTAATGCCAGCACTGGAGAGGCTGAGACAGGAGGATTACTATGAGTACAAGCTGCATAGTGAGACCCTGTACCAAATAAATAAATAATTTTTTTAAACTGCATTTTCTCTTTGCCCTCTCTTCGTTTACTCACTATGGGGGCTGGGGAGATGGCTCAGTGGAATAAGCACTTCCCTGGCAAGTGCAAGGGCCTGAGTTCAATCCCCAGTTCCACCAAAAAAAAAAAAAGAACAATTTATTTACTCACTATGTTCTCTCTTTTTAATTGTGTTATACCTTACTATTTTTATGTCTTCTTTTGCGTTCTTACACTAAGAAGACTATACAATTATTGCACATGTAGGTCTGGTATGACATTGCCAGACCTACAGATAACCCACTACTATTATGGACTACTGGACTATGTTGGATAATTTTGCTGAATTCGCTCACCTACAATATTTAAATGGCAATGGAATACCTGTCTCTGACAAAACTAAACAAAAAAGGGGATACAAATGAAGGACCATTTTGTATCTGCATATACAAAATACGACAGATATAAGGCTCCATTCTCTTAATTCAGTGAAAAGAAAGATTTGTACTAATAGTGTTTATATAGGATGTCATGTCAGCATATTGTACTATGAATAACCACTACAAAAACAATGATACACAATGTATTAATTATGAAACTGTCCTACTAATTGGTTTTGAAACTGTCTTACTAATTGGTTTTGAAACAAATTGCTATTTGTTTCTCAATAAAATTAATTGAAAAAACCATGCATTTTGCCTATGTTAGCCAATCAAGTATATTTTAGTTGTTTAACTTCTGAAAGAGTATTTTCAGTTTCACAAAAATTGTAAAAAAAAAAAAATCAATCAAAAGTACTAAAGAGCACAAAGAAATTTTGATGGAATGGTTTGAGATTTTTAATGATATATGAGGTAGGGTGTGGCAAACCTGGCTGATGAAATATGTGAGACCTGTCAATTACAAGATCCCAGGACAGTACCAAGTTAATTCCAACTCTATACTTGGGACTTCTTGTGGGTTCCTAGGAGATGAGAATAGCATATGAGGACATAGACAGCACAAGGAGCCTGCTCTTGCCTTCTTGGAATTTTCTAGATATAGAGTACCCTCTTAGTTTTGCTTTTATGTGTTCCTCTCCTTTGTTCAGCCAAAGTTCACTCTACAGAGAGTTTCCCCTTATCACTTCAACCCTCATGTTTCCAGTAAACTTCTGGCACAGTTTTTGGCTGGTGTCATCCAGTTATTTGCTTGAGGCAAGAATGACCTGGAATACTTTTAACTGAGGAGTCATTTCTAAAGGAACTAGCCAGCAACATCAGGACCTTAAAGACTTGGGAATAGGAGTTGGTTGAACACAGAGATGTATCAATATAGCACTGGCTGTACTTTTTTTTTTTTTTAATGTATTTTGTACCAGGTATAACTACACAGCTCAGACTTATAGGGATCCTCTTGTTTTCAGCCTCTTCAGTGCTCAGATGACAGATATATGCCACCACACAAGGTCTCAGGGCTGGTTCAGGGTGCCCTGGGGGCAGGACTGCAGGGCATGTAGTGCTAGGGATCAAACTGCAGTCCCTGTGCTTGCCTAAGTCCACTGAGCTATCTAGCTAGCCCTGGCTGGGCATTCTTTTACTTAAAAGCTTAAATTTCTTAAATTCTCAGAAAGTATATGTGGGAATAATCAGTTTCCATACTAAAGCAGACTATTAGGGGCTAATAAAATGCAAGAGATAAAAACAGATCCTTAACTGAGGGGAGACCTTGGAGGAAACAAGATGCACCAAAGGCCTACCAGCAACCAGAACCACCCCTGCCTTCTGTCAGACCCACTAGTCCCCCGAACTGTATAAAAAGCCAGTGGATCTAAGCATCTATGGTACCTGCTGTGCAGAACACCCCTCAGTGACTAGGGGAGAGCTTTTTAAAAATTCTTTCTAATGAACACATTGCCATTCCCCTACCACTTGGTAATTGTTCTTTTCTGGGCTTCAATCTTTGTTGCCATTAAACAGACATGACAGTTACATAGATCCAGTTTGTGTGTAGATCTTTCTAGATTGTGTGAGCTTTGCCATTTTAAGCACCCATTACCAGTAAAATTTGTTTTATAGTCTTCTACGTACATGCCCTATGGACATACTATAGGGATAATTTGCTTTTGGCAATATAAGAATTTGGTTAGAAAATAATTCCATGGAACAAATGTAAATATTCAAGTTCAAAAGACCCAGAAAATTCTTCCACAATTTTAAAAATAATATTTTTAAATATAATTTTCAAGTATTGATGGTCATCAGGCTGGTTCCCAGGGTCTCCAAGTCTGAAACAAAGAATTTAATCCAGTTCTTTTCAGGAGGTTCACTGACTCCCATCAGAGGAAAAACATTTTTAAGACATGTTAGTAAGAGCTTGGCCATAGATTATTAAACAGACATAATCAAGAATGGAGTGAAGACATTAAAAAATGATTTGTGTATTACAAGTTGGACTTGGAAATGTTTATACCTCTCTTGTAGGAGTGGAAAAGCCAAGGACAGGGTGCTTTACTAATGGGTGTACACCTATTTTACACATATGAGAAGGGTTTTTAAAACAGGTAATTTGCAAAGACCCAGTCAAAATTTGGGCATCTGAGGTAAATATATACTTATTAGATGAAGAAATACAAATGGCAAATAATATATGAAAAAATGTTCAACATCATTGGTCATTTGATAAATGCAAATTAAAACAACACTGAGATTCTATCTCACATAGCTATCATCAGAATTCAACCAATAACAAATTCTGGAGGGGCTGAGGGGAGAAAGGAAACCTTCTTCACTGTTGGTGGGACTAGGACCAGGGAGATAGCTCATAGAATAAGCACTTGCCTGGCAAGCACAGTGGCCTGAGTTCAATCCCCAGTTCTGCAAAAGAAAAAGAAAGAAAGAAATACACTGTTGGTGGGACTGTAGGCTGGTACAACCACTATTGTAATCAGTATGGAGAGTCCTCAAAAAGCTAAGATTAGAGGTCCAGCTGTTCTCCTCCTGGGTATTTTCTAGAAGAACTGAAAATATGATACCACAGCAATTTATGTGTCCCCATGTTTAATAGCACAGTTTGTCATAGCTGAGTCTTGGACACAACCGAAAAGGCCATCAACTGAGGAGCATAGATAAAAATGTGATTTTTTTAATAAAATGGAGTATTACTCATCTATAAAACAAAGATAAACTCGAAGCTTTTATAGGTAAACAGAAGCAACTAGAGATCATTATCATGTGTAAGCTTCATATTGGCATCCTAAGGTAAGAACCTGAAAGAGTCAATGAAACCTAAAACACAGGTACAGTGTATGAAAGGGAAAGAAATGGTTCAAAGAGAAGGAGCAATTAGAATGAGGGAAAGAACAAAACAAAGAAAGAAGGGAAAATATATAAGTATATACACAGGGAAGCTTAGATACTTGTAATGCTGATTGCGACTGGTCTATTGAAAGGAACAGTTAATGCTTAATTTTTTTCAATTTCTTTTACTTATTTATTTTTACCAGTTTTGCATATCTGGGATTCTGAACAACAAATGTGAAGACAATAAATGCAATGTAACAACCACTGTTGAATTCCTGTCATCTTGCTTAGTGAAAGCTGCATCATTTCTAATTTTTTGTTTTTTTAATGTTTTTTATTTTATTTTTAAAAAGATAATTTCAAAATTCTTTGGATTTACTTAACCTGTTCCCTTATCTCAGGGTCAAGGTTCCATTCTTCACATTTTCAGGTAAACCAATTTATGGGCTTTTAGTATTCCTGAAACATCCCTAAGGAACTCCCTGAGCTGATCTTTTATTTGAAGTATATGTAGTTTTAAAAGACCTTTCTTTCAGAGGTAAGATTTTATTTATTTCTTTTTTATGTATTTAGTACAGGGCCTACAGAGTCTCACTACACAGATTAGACTCGCAGCAATTCTCCTGTTTTCACCCTCCCAGGCACTGGGATTACAGGCACACGCCACCACACCCAGTCTCATTTGCAGTCTCAGGGTGACCCAGGAACGGGGCCACCACAGCACACCATGGGTTGAACCCTTGTCCCTTCTGCCTGCCTAAGCAGGTGCTTCAGTCCACTGAGCTATCTGGCCAGCCCTCAGGGGTAAGACTTTATTCCTGGGGTTAAAATACGTCCTAATTATCAAACTCTTTGCTGAGATATCAGAACCTTTTGTGGAAGCACTTGGTATCCTGCAGTCTAAGAAATTTAAAACCTAATAGTATCTTCATGAGAGTCTAGCTTTGTGGAGCTACAGATAAAAAGGTTGTCTACATACTGGAGTAGTGCACATATTTTTAAATATTGTATTTATTTATTTATTTATTTATTTATTTATTTGGTACACAGTCTCACTATACGGCTCAGACTCCTAGTTATCCTCCTGTCTTAGCCTCCCCAGCACTGGGATTACAGACATGCACCACAGTGCCCAGTTTTGGTACACCCAGGGTTGCAGGGTCAGCATGGCAAGTGGTACTAGGGATCAAACCCAGGTCCTTGCACTTGACAGGCAGGCACTTAGACCACCAAGCTATGTCCCTAGCCCTAGTGCTCACATTTTATAAACCTTAATTCTTTTGCTGAAGTATTTCCAAATGGGAGGGAACTGTCTCTGTATTCCTGAAGCTGTACTGTCCCAGCTTATTGGGCAGTTCCCATACTATTAGCATCAATGTCTTCAAAAGCAAACAGAATATAAGTCAGGATTCAGTGGGATACGGAATACGGCATCCTTTAGATCTGAGACAGTGAACAACTTTATCCACTCAGTGTTTGGGTTAAAATTGTATATGAGTTAGAGATTACAGGAAGTAGTAGAATTACAGCTTCAATAGCCCACAAATCTTAGATCAACTGATATTCCCATTTGTCTTTAGTACTGGAAGGAAGCTGGGCGTGGTGGTGCATGCCTGTAATCCCAGCACTCAGGAGGCTGAGGCAGGAGGATTGTCGTGAGTTTGAGACCAGCCTGAGCTACAAAGTGAGCTTAAGGCCAGCCTGAACTGCATAGTGAGACCCTGTCTCAAAAAGACAAAAAAAAAAGAAATTAGAGGTTGAAACACTCACTGGGCATCTGGCTTAAGGTAATATTGTCATTTATAAGGATAGATGTCTAGATCTTTTAAGAAAATGAAAACAGGCTGGGTAAGAATGGTCTTTTCAGGAATTTTAATATGCAAGACCTGTGGAGTTCAAGGTCATCATGAACTACATAGTGAGAACTATTAATGAAGAGGAAGGAGAAGGAAGAAGAGGAGGAGGAGAAACAACTTAGATAGCCCTGATAAAAAAAAAAAAAACAACTTTCCATCTCACTTTGTATTCAAAATACTAGAAGATCAGCACCCAACACAGGGTTAGAATCTTAAAACTGTAAAAGAAAAGAAGTAAATCAGTTACACAGGCAAAGCCATCAGAATTACAGCAGACTTCTCAACACAAACCTTGAAGGCCAAGAAAGTATGTAGTGATGGCTCAGATCCTGAAAGATAACAGGTTCCAACTCCAACTGATAATCCTGCAAAACTTTACTTCAAAACTGAGGGAAAGAAATAAAATTATTTATTTCTTTATTTTACAATAAACAGCACCTCAAGAAATTTATGTCTGCCAAATCAGAGCTCTAAAAAAAAATTTCAAGATATCCTACAAAGGAGAAATAAGGCCAAGAATGTAAAAAATAAAATCTGGTAGAATGAATACAGTATGAGGCCAACTGGGCAGGTGAAAAAAAAAAACAAAACAACAGGAAAAATATAATTAATCACAACAAAAGAATAAAACATCAATAGAGATGTCAATACCATTTAGCAATAACTTTCAGTGTGAATGGTCTCAATTCCCCATTCAAAAGATAGATTGACAGAATTGCTGAGTAAATCTAATGATATGTAGTACACCAGAAATTCATTTGACTAAAAAATTCATGGGTTAGGGGTTGGGGAGATAGCTCAGTAGCACAAGCACCTGCCTGTAGAATGAACGCCTGCCTGTCAAGTGCAAGGTCCTAAGTTCAATCCCCAATACTGCAAAAAAAAAAAAAAAAAAAAAAAAAAAAAAAAAAAAAAAAAAAAAAAAAAAAAAAAAAAAAAAAAAAAAAAAAAAAAAAAAAAAAAAAAAAAAAAAAATCATGAGTTAAAAATCAGAGGATGGAAAACAATATCCCATGCAATGGGAGAACCTGAATAAAAGCAGACATAACTATCTACTTTCAGACAAAGTAGATTTTAAGCCAAAATTGATCAGAAGAGGCAAAAGCCACCATATATTCCTTAAAGAAACCATACAACAGAAAGAGAACAGTTACAAACTTATATGTATCAAATATAAAACTTCATAAAACTAACACTGCTACATAAATAGTCAAACACCAACACAATTGTAATAGAGGACCTCAACAATCCACTGTCACAAATAGACAAATGAACTAAAAAATAATCATGAAATAAATATTATTGTTGAGCAATACATTCAAACAAATGGCAAATCATTAGTGACTACTTCAAGAACCTGAACTGCAGTATAATAAATAACTTAGAAGAAATGGATTCCTGGATATGCAGACTAAGACTTTCTCAACCTAACTCCAATTGCAGCAGAAATAATACCATGAGTCAACAAATGGAACATAGTAAATTAGAAAGCTTCTGCACAACAATGGAAACAACCATGAGAGGGAGGAGACTAGTTACAGAATGCAAAATTTTTGCAAGCTATTACTGAGACAGATGACTAATACCTAAAATATATAAAAAACTTGAAAACATTAGACCTCTCAAAACAAAAGAACCAGTCAAGAAATAGTGAAGTGAAATGAATAGACACATCTCAGAAAAAGTACAAATGGCAAATAAATACTAACAGAATGTTCTACATGACTGCCATTTGAGAAATACAAATTAAAACAACACAGAGATTCCATCTAATTTCAGCAAGAATGGTGATCAGCAGTAAATCAAATAATAGATGCTGGTAAAGCTGAGGGAAACTAAGGACCCTTTTACACTGTTGGTGGGAGTATAAACTAGTACAACTGCGATGTAAACCAAAGTCAAAAAACTAGAAATAGAAATTCCGTTTGATGTTGCCTTTCTCTTTTGCATATCCCCAAGAGAGTTAAAGACATCATATTATTGAAAGTGATAAATATATACCAATGGTCAGATCAGCACACTGCACAATAGCTAAATCTTGGAAGCAACCTATGTATCCCCCCAACAAATAGATCAATGTGGCATTCATACAGAATGGAGAACTTCTCTGCCATAAAGAGAGATAGATCTGTGTCATTTGCAGGAAAATGTTAAACATTGAAACCACACTGTTAAGTGAAATAAATCAGATGCACAGCTTAAATGTCTCATGGTTTATTTTATATGAAAAACCCAAATACAAATAAGGAGCAAAATAAAAGATACATAACAGGAAAAAAGGGGAAAATTTCCTAGAGGAGTTGTTGGTTTACTAATCAAAACATTGTTATGGCTTGTGTCACTCCAAAGCCTCATACACTCATGGGTGGGGCTTTTTTAGAGGTAGCTGGACCCAGAGTGTGTGATAGATTTATAGTGCAATGCTAAGATTAAGAGACCTGTGGTGTGGTGTGTGATTACTAAATCAGTCCACTGATTGGCTTAGTGCTGCAGTAATCCCTGTAGGCTAGAGAGAGTATAAAAGGGGCAGGAAAGAAAACCTGCTAAGGTTCCTAGCTTGTTTTCCTACCGCTGTTTGTCCTCTGCGATACATTTCTGACATATGCCAACCTGCCTGGGAGTCAGTCAACTACAGACTGAAACCTCTGTAAAGTGAGGCTAAATAAACTTTTCATCCCTTAACCTTGAGCATTAAGTACCTTGTCTCAGCAATGAGAAAAATAATTAAGATAAACATTATTTGATACCTGCATTTGTGATATCCATAGTATTTGACTGCCTTTTTGTACCTGTATAATCTTTAGACTTCACTAACCAGGATTCTATATCCACTCATGATAGTAGCACTTTGTATTTTTATCAAGTAAGTAAACCTTTGGATGTGAGTTAAACAAAACAAAACTAAACTAAAATATAACCCCCCCTAAAAAAATCCTCCAAACATTGAGAAATATTTTTTTCCTACCATCAGCTCTATTTTACTTTTGCCTTTGTAAGTTTGACAACTCTAGGTACCTCACATAAATGGAATAATACACATATTTATCCTTCTGTGTCTGCTTGGTTCACTAAATGTAATTTTTTTTTTAGGCAGGGAACATTTTTTATTCAAAACCCATCAGAGAATGGATAATTTGGGTCTGTGACAAAGCATTTATGTTTTAAAGCATAGGTCAGTAACTGAATAAGAGCATACATTGCTACATAGGAATTAACTGATCAGATCACAATTTTTCAATGTTTTAAAACTGAATAAGCTTCCCTGTAAAAGCAGCACCTTTGTGACATTTTTAGTATTCCTCTCCTTCCTCCTCACCCTCTCCTTCTACAGAATCCACACTAACCTCCTCATAATCCTTCTCAAGGGCAGCCATGTCCTCCTAGGCCTCAAACAATTCCCCTTCCTCCATCCCCTCACCCACATACCAGTGAACAAAGGCACGCTTGGCGTACATAAAATCAAACTTGTGGTCCAGGCGAGCCCAGGCCTTGGTGATAGCTGCGGTGTTGCTCAACGTGCACACAGCCTGCTGTACCTTAGCCAGGTCTCCACCAGGCACCACAGTGGGAGGCTGGTAATTAATGCCCACCTTGAAGCCAGTGGGACCCCAGTCCACAAACTGGATGGTACGCTTGGTCTTGATGATGGCAATGGCAGCATTGACATCTTTGGGGACCACATCACCATGGTACAACAGGCAGTGAGCCATGTATTTACCGTGGCAAGGGTCACATTTCACAATCTGGTTGGCTGGCTCAAAGCAGGCATTGGTGATCTCTGCTACAGAAAGCTGTTCATGTTGGCCTTCTCAGCAGAGATGACAAGGGCATATGTGGCCAGAGGGAAATGGATACGGGGATAGGGCACCAGGTTGGTCTGGAATTCTATCAGATCCACATTCAGGGCTCCATCAAATCTGAGGGAAGCAGTGATGGAAGACACAATTTGACCTATCAACCTATTTAGGTTAGTGTAGGTGAGGTACTCAATATCGAGGTTTGTGTAACAGACGCCACAGATGGCCTCATTGTCTACCATGAAGGCACAATCAGAGTGCTCCAGGGTGGTGTGAGTGGTGAGGATGGAGTTTTAGGGCTCTACTACAGCTATGGAGACCTGGGGAGCTGGGTAAATGAAGAATTCAAGCTTGGACTTCTTGCCATAGTCGATGGAGAGATGTTCCATCAGCAGGGAGGTAAAGCCAGAGTCAGTGCCCTTGCCAAAGCTGTGGAAAACCAGGAAGCCCTGCAGACCTGTGCACTGGTCAGCCAATTTCCGAATTTGGTCCAAGACGAGGTCAATGATCTCCTTGCCAATGGTATAGTGCCCACGGGCACAGTTGTTGGCAGCATCTTCCTTGCCTGTGATGAGCTGTTCAGGGTGGAAGAACTGGCGGTAGGTACCAGTATGCACTTCATCAATGACTATGGGTTCCAGGTCTACAAACACTGCCCTAGACACATGTTTGCCAGCACCAGTCTTGCTGAAGAAGGTGTTGAAGGAGTCATCTCCGCTCCCATTGGTCTTATCACTTGGCATCTGGCCATCGGGCCGGATGCCGTGTTCCAGGCAGTAGAGTTCCCAGCAGGTGTTACCAATCTGGACACTGGCTTGGCCAATGTGAATGGAGATGCACTCATGCAAGGCTGCTGCTTCACGATCGCCGAGCGGATGGAAACGAGAGGAGCGGTTGCTGCTTCTCACAGCACGACTTTTGGGCAGTCAATGTAAGAGAACCTACTAAATGTAATATTCTTAATGGCCACTTATGTGGCATCACATATAAAAATTTCATTCATTCTTATGGTTGAAGAGCATTCCACTGTATGAGTACACCACATTTTGTTTGTTCATTTGTTGATGGACATTTGGGTGGTCCTACCTTTTGACTACTGCTAATAATGTTGTCATGAACATTAGTGTACAAATATTGTTCAACACTTGCATTCAATTCTTTTGGATGTACACTGAGATGTGGAGTTCTTGAGTCATGTAGTAGATTTTTTATTGCATAATCTTGGAAGAAACCACTTAGCTATTTTCCGCAGTCCCTGATGATTTTACAGGCCTTTATGAAACATCCATGAATTTAAATGTCATAAGATTTTCCCATATTTTCCTTGAAAAAATAAATACAATATGTCATATCAATTACTGCTATACTGTCTCTCAAGTAAATGTTTGTTTAAAAAGAAAAGGTAATAAGTGAAAACAAGAGACAAAAAAAAGTCACAGGACTCTCATGCTACAATGCTATACATGGTTAGATTTCTAAATTTCTGTGTAAAAATATGTAATTGTTTATTTCTATTTTCTTAATTTTTTATTATTTTTTTCTTCATATTGTGTAGAGATTTAAAGTTTAACATATCAATACTTGATGGAAAATACCTGTTCCATGTAATGTCTAAGATGTTTGGTATTCAGACAGATAGTGTGATTAAACTATTAAGATTAATATTAACATATTATTATCATATGGATAATAATATCATTAAGCTTCTCTTCTGGAGGGTTAACAACTTAAGTTTGCAGACCAAAAATTAGAGAAAAAGAAGGGCTGCAAGCATAGCCAACTTTTTGGCCCTAGCCATTCAAGGTCAGTGACGACTCAGGACATAGGAGACATCCTGTAACTCAGTGATGTCCCAAATTTTCTGATCAAGGAGATTTGAGTCACAGAGGAAAGTGATGAATAATATATAATGTGCCTAAGGAGAGTCACCTGGAGAGAAATTATTCTCTCAGGCTTTCAGAGAGAACAAACTGGTCAAGCAATGGCCATTACTCATCCACATGGCTGACACTGACAAAGGATCTACAAACTGCAGTACAGGGTTTCAGGATAAATCGTGAGGGGATTTGACTGACCTTGTCAGATACAAAAGTTACGTTTCTTGTTATGTATGTCCTGTTTTATCTTGGTCTTAACCATCCAGCAGAAAAGTATAAAAGCAAGGTATGAAAAGTAAAGCCATATTAATATGCTGAGCTGTAAAAGGCTCAAGTTAACAACTTCTGACATTGCCAGTCTTACAGATAACCCACTACTATTATGGACTGCTGGACTATATTGGATTATTTTGCTGAATTCATGCACCTACAATATTTAAATGACAAGGGAATACCCATCTCCAACAGAACTAAACAAAGAAAAGGGGATACAAATGAAGGACCATTTTGTATCTGTATTACTGAATACTTAAGATAGATATACAGCTACTTTTTCTTAATTCAATGGGGAGAAAGATTTGTACTAATAGTGTTTGGACAGAATATCATGTCTGCATCTTGTACTATGAATAACTACTATGAAGACAACAATATGTAATATATTAATTAGTGTATCTGTTCTACTAACCTGTTTTATTTTTTTTGTGGTACCAGGGATTGAACTTAGGACCCTGGGCTTGCCAGGCAAGCACTTATTCTACTGACCTATCTCCCCAGTTCCCTACTAACCTGTTTTGAAACTGTCTCATTGTTATTTTTCTCAATAAGAGTAAAAAAATAAGTAAGTTAATAGAAGTAAAAATAAATACAATAATAATTACAAAATTGTGTCAATTACAAAATTACTTCCCATAAACCATTAAGGTTTACAAAATAAACATCTGTATCAATAAGCTCTCTTCTAAAGAAAACAATTACAAAATCAATCACCTATGTGAGTCCTCTCACATCACAAGGGCAGGTGTTTAATGCTTGGAATCAGTCATGTTTATATTCAAATAATAGCTGTATGATGTATTTGTTCTCTCTCTCTCTCTTTATATTTTAGAACAGAGTCTCACTATATAGATCAGACGCATAGTAATCTGCCTGTGTTCAGCCTCCCAAAAGTTGGGATTACAGGTGTGCGCCACCAAGCTCAGTCTCAGTCCTTGCCTCAGCATGCTGGGGGTGGGGCCGGCATGGCATGCCAGGGATCAATCCCAGCTACTGCGTCTCTTAAGCAGGCGCTTTCAGCTGCTGAGCTGTTTGGCTGGCCCTTATATGCCCTAAAAATTTCTTAACCTACATGAATTTCAGTTTCCCAGGGATATTAATGCCCACCTTTTGCAGTTATAGGGATAAGAATTTAAACTGTTAGACAATAGTGCCAGCAGTATTGTTAAAATCATCTTCAAGTCTTATCTCTTGATGACTGTACTGGGAATCTTACCAGAGCCTTGAGCAAATCAGCAAGCATTCCTCCTTTCAGCTGTATCACCAGCCCCAGGGTGTCGCTGAATCTAAACCAACAAGTTCCTAGAAGAGGAAAGGCAGCCTTGCTGAAGGTGAAGAATATATACAGTCACAGAGGAGTTTTTCTTTCAGAAGTTTTGACTGATTAGTCAATTGTCTCTCATTACTGCATTGAAATCACATCTGTTTGCTTCATCATGAATGTTTTTACCCAGAAACTGAAAATACTGATGCTTATATCTGGAATCATTTGAGTATCAGTGGTACTGCACTACAGTACCACTGTAAAAATCCAAGACACCAAATTATGTGAGCAAATATTAGATTTGAACAAAATATATGTTTACATTCTTGCACAGGAAAATAAGAATACTAACGGTTCTTCTATGGAAGGACATGCAGATCTGATAAAAAATTATCGTGGTCCTTTTATATGATATTTTGCAATGCTTGGTGAAGATGGAAAAAAAAGTCAGTTACATAGTTGTGAGTGGCTCAGCAAACCAGCACTAGCAATTACGCTAGTGGGAATTTGGTGTCAGTAACCACGAAGAAAAGGATAGATGTAGTGGGAAGCACTGGAGAGCAGTTGCAGAGCACCCTGTGCTTCTGTGTCCACTGTGGTTTATAATCTATCAAAGAAAAGTGATTTAATTGCTTGCTAGAAGAGAGCAATACTTTACAGTAAAAGCTCAACATTTTTTAAAAAGAACTTGCTGGATTTGTGAAATGCTAATTTCTTGTATATAATTTTAAACATTATTTGTATTCAGGCAAGTTTTCAAAGCTGTATTATATTCTTAATGGGAATTTGGCAATGTGGTTGATGTAGTAAGCAGGTAGATAATCTTTGCATAAATCTACTGTGTTTAAGAAAGCTGAAACCAAAAAGGAACACTAAAAAGTATGGATTCATTTCTATAAAATAGTAAAGTATATAACATCTTCAGAAAAAGGATTTTCTGTAAATTCCCAACATGCTTATGAAGGAAGGGTATTTGTTTCATGTAACCATGACATAAACAGATCTATTTGAAGATTACAAAGAAAAATACCTCTAGCTTTTCTGCCAAATATTGCCTAATAATCACACACACATGCACAGTTCCATAATGACTACCACCCTTAGTAAATTTTTTTTACATCTCCAGAGAAAAAGTAGAAAATAATGTTCCTTCTCAACCACAAGTAAGAGGTCAACATCAGTTCACTTGGGAAAAAAAAATCCAACCATGTTTATAGACACACAGACCCACAAATAAGTATTTATTTCCATGAATGCACAAATACACAGGCATGTCCATTTAAACTATGAATTAGTAAATAGTTTGATTTTAGTACTTAGATGATATAAATGAGTGAGGTAGTTGGGAAACTTAACCACTTATGATGACTTGAAGAATTTTGTCTCTTACACTTAACGATTCCTTTTTTTTTAAAAAAAAAAATGTATTTAGTACTATGCAGCTCAGACTCATGGTGATCCTTCTATTTTCAGCCTCCGAAGCTCTGGGATGACAAGTGTGTGCCACAACACCCGGACTCAGTCACCTACTCAGTGCACTGGAACAGGGCCAGTAAGGCATGCAGTACCCGGGATTAAACCTCGAATCCTGTGCTTGCTGAAGCAGGCCCTTAGTCTGCTGAGCTATGTCACCAGCCCTCACTTAATGATTCCTGATAAAAATATTCCACCCAATATGGAATCCATAAGGTCATGGAGAAATAAAGGTTTATGAATGGAGGGAGAATGAGAAGAGAGTAGAGAAAAGGAAGGAAGAAAAAGAAGGGAGGGAGGTAGGGAAGAAAAAAGAGAGGAAAGAAGAGTCCATATGAATGGTACATGAGTGTGGAGCTGACTAGTCAGTTTGGAAAGACAAATTTTACCCACACAGAGATTTCCTATACTTTCCCAAAGGCTTTGTGGCAAAATGAGCAATAATTTCTGTTCCAGGCATTATTATTGGAATGAGTAAATTTCTAGGTCTAAGTTTTCTTAGCCTTTCTTTATTTAGTACATACACCTAAATCTTTGGGTTTTTTTTTTTTTAAGGTTTTACAGTTTATTTATTTTTTAAATTGTTTTATTAATTTTAATGAGAATGAAATAGCAATGAGACAGTTTCAAAACAGGTTAGTAGGACAGTTACAATAATTAATACAATGTATATTGTTGTCTTTGTAGTAGTTATTCACAGTATAAGATGCAGACATGATCTCTTGTCTACACACCATTAGTCCAAAACTTCTCATTCACCCAAAAAAGAGTAGCTGTATATCTATCCTATTTTGTATATACATATATGTTTTTTCACTACAAAGCATTCTTTCATTTATATCCCCCTTTTTCATTTTGTTTTGTCAGAGGTGAGTGTTCCATTACTGTTAGAGAAGCTGTATTTGGAGAAGTTACTAAAGGATGTTTTCATGCTTGATGTCACTGCAAATATTGTAGGCACTTGAATTCAGAAAAAATGCCCCATTGTAGTCCAATAGTTCATAATAGTTGTGGATTATCAGCAGAACTGGCAATTGTCAGAAGTTGTTGACTTGAGCCTTTTAGAGCTCAACATATTAATACAGCATTGCTTTTTATACCACATGGTTATACTTTTCCACTAAATGGTTAAGACAAAATTAAAGCAAACCTATACATCTAAAAATATAACTTTTTTTTTTTAAACATTTACCTTATTTTTTTTTAAATTCATTTATTTGTTACAGTGTCTCGCTACACATCACGGATTCTTTTCTGGGGGGGGGGCGGAGGTCAGCTCAGCCCGCCCTGAGGGGAGGGGCTGGCATGGCATGTGGTGCTGGGGATCGAACCGCAGTCCCTGAGAGGCGCTTTAGACCGCTGAGCTATCTTGCCAGCCCTAAAAATATAACTTTTGTATCTGACAAGGTCGGTCAAATTCCCTCAGGATTTACCCTGAAACCATGTGGAGCACTTTGTAGATCCTTTGTCAGTGTCAGCCATGTGGATGAGTCATGGCCATTGCTTGACCAATTTGCTCTCTGAAAGCCTGAGAAATTTTTCTTCTCTCTAGGTGACTCTCCCCAGGCACACTATACATCATCTATCACTGTCCTCTGTGGTCTCATAATCTCCTTGAACAGAAAATCTGGGACACCACTGAGTTATAGGATGCCACAGCACACGTTCTTTTATGTCCTGAGTCCTCAGTGAACTTGAAGAGCTAGGGCCAAAATATTGGTTAACCTTGTAGCCCTTCTTTTTCTCTAATTTTTGTTCTGAAAATTTTAGTTGTTGGGGCTGGGGAGATGGCTCAGTGGAATAAATGCTTCCCTGGCAAGCACAAGAACCTGAGTTCAATGCCCAGTTCCGCCAAAAAAAAAAAAAAATTTTTTTTTTTTTAGTTGTTAACCATCCAGAAGAGAAACTTAATGATATTGTTACCCTATAACAGAAGCAGTTGTTCTTAACATCACTAGCTGCCTGAATATCAAATGCCTTAGATATAACATGGAACTGATGTTTTGCAACAACCATGGATATTCTAAATTTTAAATCCCTATAGAATGTGGAAAAAAACACACAATTTTACACAGAAATTTAGAAATCAAACCACATATAACATTGTAGCAGGACAATACTATGACTTTTTTTTTATCTTTTGTTTTCTTTTATTACCTTTCTTTTACATTTACTTTAAAGGAGTATAGCAATAATTGATATGATTCTTGAAGCATTATGCATTTAGAACACCAAGATGATAGTTATTTCAAGCATGGTTTTAGTGTTACACATTACTATCCTCAGTGTAGTTGCTTAGTTCACAGATATCAGCATAGAGAGTTTGTCAGAATGAAAACTCTACCATTAACTGCTATTTTCAAAAACCTGATGGAGATTCCTAGGATCATTGCCTTAAACATCTTGTTTAAGGTTATGCCTCTGCCACATTTCCTAACTTTTCAATTTTTTCCCTCTTTATTGTTTAATCCTTAAGTTCTCACTTTCCATTTAATTGTGTTATGCCTTTCAAGTTTTCCTTCTTCTTTTGAGTTCTTACAGTAGGGAGACTATACATGTGGGTCTGGTTTATTTCATTTATGAGTATTATTCAAGTTACATCTATTTATATATGAAGGCTTCAAGTTTATTATTCTTTACAGCTGACAAATACACCATTGCATGAAAGTACCACATCTTTTCAACCATTCCTCAGGTGACAGGTATTTTGGTTGTTGCCAAGATTTGGCTATCACAAATTGTGCTGCTATAAGCACAGGTGTAAACATATCACTATGATCTGATGTTTTCAGTTCTTTGGAGAAAAATTCCCAGAAGGGGGATAGCAGGATTGAATGGGATATCCAGTCCTAGTTTTTTTAAGGAGCCTCCACACTGATTTCCATAATGGTTTCACCAGTCTACATTCTCACTAGCAATGGAAAAGAGTTCCTTTTTATCCCACAGCCTCTGCAACATTTATTGTTGGTTGATTTCTTTATGATAGCCATTCTCTCTGGGGTGAGATGTTACCTCAGTGTTTTAATTTGCATTTCACAGATGGCTAGTGGTGTGGAACATTTTTTTATGTATTTATTAGCTTATAGAATTTCATCCTCTGAGAAGAGTGTGTTCATCTCATTTCTGCATTGGTTCTTTAAATTTTTGGGGTCCTAATGTTTTTAGTCATATATAAATTCAAGAGAGAAGACCTTTGTCTGAGTAGTTAAGATTTTTTTTCCAAATTTGTGAGTTTTACCATTTCTGTTTTAATGTTTAGATCTTTAATATATTTTGTGTTTAGTTTAGTGCCTGGTGATAGACCTGGTCACTTTTAGTTTTTGGCATGGAGAGAGTCAGTTTTTCCAGCACCATTTGTTAAAGAGGCTATCTTTCTTCTGGTAAGCATGTTTGGCCCCTTTGTCAAAGATCAAGCAGTTGAGTGTGTTTGTAGTGGCTTCTGTATCTTCTAATCTATTCCATTGATCCTCAGATATATTGCCAATACTGTGCTGATTTTATCACAGTAGCTTTGTAGTATAATTTCAAGTCAAGAATTGTGATGCCTCCTGCCTTGTTTTTTTGACCAGGATTGCCTTTGCTATTCCAGGTCTTTTCTGGTTCCAAATAAGTTTTAGGAATGGTTTCTCTAAGTTTGTGAGGTATGATGGTGGTATTTTGATAGGGATTGAATTAATTCTGTATAACAATTTTGGGAGTATGGTCATCTTCATGATATTGGTTCTTCCTATCCAGGAGCAGGGAATATTTTTCCATTTTCTGAAATTCACTATGATCTCTTTTTTCAGAATACTATAATTTTCATTGAATAGATCTTTTACTTCTTACTTAGATTAATTCCTAAAAATTTCATTTTCCACACTGCTATTGTAATAGGTATTGTTTTTCTAATTTTCCTCTCAGTGTGTTTGCTATCTATGAAGAGGAATGCTGTTGATTTTGGTTATTGACTTTGTATCCTGCTCTGCTACTGAATTTCTATATTAATTCTAGTAGCTTCTTGGTAGAGCTTTTTGAGTCTTCCTACTACAGTATCATGTCATCTTCAAATAATGATTGTTTAACTTCTTCTTTATCTATTCTTATTCCTTTTCTCTTGTCCAATGGCTCTAGCTAATGATTCCAGAACTATATTGAATAGCAGTGGTGATAGAGGATATCCCTGTCTTGTACCAGATCTAAGGGTAAAAGATTTCAGTTTTTCCCCATTTAGAATTATGTTAGCATTTACATTGTCATCAATGGATTTTATCAGATTGAGGTAGAAGCCATCAATTCCAATTTTCTGTAAGACTTTGAATATGAATTAGTGTTGGACTTCATCAAACTCTTTTCTGCATTGATTGAGATGATCATGGGGTTTTTGGATTTGCCTTTATTGATTTAGTGTATTACATTTTTAGATTTGCATATGTGGAACCACCCTTGCACCCCTGGGATGAATCTTCCCTAGTCATGTAGTATGATCTCGTTGATGATTTGCTGTATTCTATTTGCTAGGATTTTATTGAGGATTTTTGCATCTATGATCATGAAGGAGATTAGCCTGCAGTTCTTTTTTTTAGTTGCATCTTTCTCTGGTTTTGGTCAGTATAATACCTGCCTCCAGGAATGATTTTGGGGAGGACTGCTTCCTTTTCAATTTCATTGAAGAGTTTGAGGGGCATTGGGATTATATCTTTTGTAAATTTCTTGTAGAATTTAGCTGTGAATCCATCAGGACCTGGACTTTTCTTCGTTGGTAAGTTTTTTTTTTTTTTTTATTACATTTTGCATTTCATTAGCTGTTATTGCATTATTGAGAGTTCTTGTATCTTCTTGATTCAGTTTTGGTAATTTGTACCTTTCTAGGAATCTGTCCATTTCTTTTGTATCTTGGATTCTGTGAAAGTAAAGATTCTCAAAGTAGATATTCATGATCTTCTGAACTTCTACTGGGTCTGTGATAATTTCACCCTTTTCATTCCTCATTTCTTGTATTTGAGGTTTTTCTTTCCTCTTTTTGATCAGGTTAGCTAGGGGCTTATCCGTTTTATTTAATTTTATTGGGTTTTTTTTAGCGGAACCAGGGATTGAACTCAGCTTTGCTAGGGAAGCACTTATTTACTGAGCCTTCTCCCTGGCACCTTAATTTTTCAAAGAACCAGTTTTTTGATTTGTTAATTCTTTGGATTGTTTTCTTTGTCTCAATTGCATTAATTTTTGGTTGAATCTTTACAATTTCCTCCCATCATTGGGCTTTGGGTTCAGTTTGCCCTTCTTTTTCTAGACATTTGAAGTGCAGCATGAGGATATTTATTTGTTCCCATTCTGTTTTCCTAATGTATGAGTTCACAGCTACAAATTTCCCTCTAAGAACTGCTTTCATTGCATCCTATGAATTCCAGTGAGTTGTGGTTGAATTTTCATTGAATTGCAGATATTGTTTAATTTCTTCTTTAATTTCATCTATAACCTGTTGGTTGTGAGGAGGATGTTGTTGAATTTCCATGTATTCATGTTTTCTTCTTGTTTCTTTGTCATTTATTTTCAGTGTCATTGCACTCTGGCCAGATAATATGCATGGGATAATTTCTATTTTCTTGCATATACTTAAGCATAACCTTGGACTAGTATGCGGTCTGTTTTTAAAAACGTCCCATATGCAGCTGAAAACAATATGTATTCAGCTATGCTTGGGTGGAACACTCTGTATATGTCTACCAAGTCTATTTGTTCCAAGCTCTTATTCAGTTCTGCTGCTTCTTTGCTAATTTTTTGCCTGCTTGACCTATCTTTTTTGGTGTAATGTCTCCTGTTAAGATTGTGGTATTGGATATTAGATTTTTCATGTCCATTAAGGTTTGTCCTAAATACTTGGATGCTCCTATGTTTGGTGCATACATATTTATGAGTGTTACCTCTTCCTGTTAAATTTTACCCCTAGCCAGTATATAGTGTCCTTTTTTATTTTGTTTGATCATTCTTGATTTGAAATTGAGACTGTCTGAACAGGATTACTACCCCTGCTTTTTTCTGAGGTCTTGGGTCATGCAGTATTGTTTCCCATCCTTTGACTTTCATTCTATAAATTTCTTTGAGTTACGTGTGTTTCTTGCATGCAGCATATTGTTGGATCTTCTTTCCTAATCCACTGTGCCAGTCTATTCCTTTTAATTGGTGAACTGAGTCAATTTTCATTGATGTTTATAATTGAGATTTATTGACTTATGATTGACATGTTATTTACCTGCTGTTGTATACCTTTTTGTTTCCTGTGTTTAATTGTTTGCCATATTTGGTGAGTTCTTTCCATTCTCATTCATGGAATTCTAGTCATTTTGTCCCTCTCTAGAACATCTTTTAGTAGTTTGTGTAGGGTTGACTTTGCCATCATGAAATTCTTGCTCTTTGTCATGGAAGAATTTCATTTTTCCATCAATCTTGAAAGAGACTTTTGAAGGGTATAGCATTCTGGGTTGGAATTTTTTTTTCTTGGAGTACTTGAAGTACTTTGCTCCATGCTCTTCCTGTCCTTATGGGTTTTGAAGAGAAGTCTGCCATTATTCTCATGGGTTTTCCTTCAAATGTGATCTGTTTGCTTTCTCTAGCTGTTTTAGTATATAGTTCTTGTGGTGGATTTCAGGGAGCTTGACTATTACATGTCTGGGTGTGTTTTTATTAGGGTTGATGTTATTTGGAGTTCTTTATCCTTTGATTACCTGAATGTCAGATGGTTTCTCCATATTTGCAAAGTTTTCTGCAATTACTTCTCCCCATATTCTTTTTATATCATTTGCATTGACTCCTTCTTTCTCACTGATGCCTTTTTTTTCCTGTACCAGTGATTGAACTCACGACCTTGAGCTTGCTAGTCAGGTGTTTATCTCATTGATGCCTATTAGTCTCAAGTTGTTCATCTTTGCATCATCTTGCAGATGTTGAATTACTTTTCCCTGCATCCTGGTTGTTTTTAAGAGTTCTTTTCTTACCTTTTCACTAGATGCAATGGTGTTTTCAAGATCTGAAACTATCTTCACGTTCATTCTAATGGTTTTGTCGGCTTGTGATTGAGGTCTAAATTTCCTGTATATCACTTTGCATATGCTTCGTGGCCTCTATTTCTTTCCTCTATTGTTCATTCAAGGATTCCATCATTTTTCTATTCTTCTCTATTTTTTTTATCAATGTCTTTTTTAGAAGTACTTACTAATACTTTCACTATGTATTTTCATTATGTCTGATCATTTCTTCCATACCTTTCTGCAGTTGTTTCTTTACAGCAGATGCTACTAATTCAGATATCTCAGCTGTGTGATTCCAAATTTCTCCCATGCTATTGTCTCCTGCATTTGTTCTTGGTGGGCTCAGGGTCTGAGAATGCATTTTGTTTCTTCTCTTTGTCTTTTTTATAGCACTGTCCTGTTACCTTTGCTGTAGAGCTTTGGTGCAGTTATAACCTTAGCACCTATTGAAATTCTTACCCAAGAGAGATTATGTGGTTAAGGCAGTTACAGTTTTCTATTTACAGTACTATTAGGAGCATTAATAATGGGTAGTGATATTTAGCAGTTAACAAACTTTTGGGTTTGCATTTTATACCATAAGAGCAAACATTATGTCTGTGTAGCTAAGGAGATATTAAATCAGGAATTTGTATTTAAGTTAGTTCCCCTAAAATCTGACTGAGCACCTCCCCTTGATCTACCTGGGGTCTTTCAGGCAGACTAGTTCACCCCGGTTACCTGTTGTACCCTTTCTAGATAAAGAGAGAAAGACAGAGGATGCTCTCATAGATCTGGAGCTGGCAAAGTCTCTCAGTTTACTGGGTCTGGATTTATCAAGTTCAAACTCCTCCAGATGTGCCCAGCTTGGGTCTGGCTGCTGTGCTCAGTTTCTTTTTCCTGCTGCAGCATGCCAGGCCTGGGCTCTGGCTGGAAAGTGGTCCAGTGAGGGTGCAAGGAAGGTCTTACACATTCTGGGCCTGGGCTGGAGCTAGAGGGTTCTGAATGTGTGGCAGAAGTTTTTACACACATGCCAGGCCTAGGCTCTGGCTGGAGAGGTCTGGCTGGCACGTAAGGGGAAGGTCTTCAAGGTCTTACAGTTCATTAAATCATCTCATGAAAAAAGTCACAGTCACCGTAGACAGGCACTGCAGAATCTCTACTCCTTTAGCTTTTTTGACAGCATCAACATTAACCTTTACAGTACCCCTAACTTTCTTCATTCTGTTCTTGTGTTCCTTCCACTGCTTTCTTGAGTTCTTTTTCTTCTCATATAGGCTATGTCTTGCAAGTCTATGTTTGGGCTCATTTTTCTTCGCATAATCCTGGGAGTCATAAATCATGCCAAAGCCACCACCAAAATGGGTTCTGAATCCAAGCACAAAAATGACATCTGGTGTGGTCTTGTACATTTTGGCGAGTTTTCCTGAATTTCAGTCTTAGGTACTGTTGCTTCCCTAGGGTGAAGGACATATCAATGACCATTTGTTTCCTTTGAAGAAGTTGGTTGGTCATGAACTTCTGGGTTGGGATAGTTACTGTGTCATTCATGATGCAAGGGATCCTCAGACAGCTAGAGTGAAGAAAAAAAAAAAAAAAAGAAAAAGAAATAAATAATTGGTTTTAAATTTGTTCCTGAAGTTCTTTCTCCCTCCACCACAATTTCTTGATGTTTACTACCAAATTTAGGAGTTTTTGACCTCTGCGCTGTCCAGCACTACCTCCAGATCTTAAAACCTTATGCCTTTCAGAATCACCATTCCAATTACAGCTACCAGCACGCAGAGTCTGGAAACTGGAATCAATAATCTATGCAAATTCAGAACCACACTGAGTGGTTCTCCTGGAGCATGTGCTTTATTGTTTGAGGCCACGTGTGTTCATGGGGCACTGTCATCAAGAGAAGTAATAGTTCTGAGAAGTCATTTTAATTGAATGGATCCTTGACATCATAATGGAATAAGTTAAGTTCTGAAAGGACTAGTTGTGTAAGGAGACTATGTGTAATTAAACTGGAAGAAACATCAGAGAAGGCATGACTGAAGACTGCTAATTCCAGGAATATATAGCAACTAAAATCAGGGAATGTTACTGCTAAACATTTAGCATCACGTGATTTTATCTACCTATTTATATTATGTACCTTTCATTTTATAGATTTCCATATGAAATTGAGATCTGGAAATTTTAAGTAACTTTCCCAGAGTGATAGAAGGCAAACAGCATTATGTACAGACAGTAGAAAATGAGTATAGTCAAGAACATCACACAAAGTAAAGACTTAATGATGGAATTTAGCATTCCTGTAAACTAAAGCTATTACTGTGAGATGGAAGAACAAGTATAAAGGAATATGATTTAATATAAACAGCAACTCCCTAGGTTCAACCAGAGTTGGGGTAAACACTCTGAAAAATGTCTGTCACTATTCATAGCTCACCAGAAAGCTTTCTAATTATGAAATCAGATCACTAAACTTCCTGGGACTAGAACTGAAGTTCTCTGATGAGAGAGAAGACTGTTCTAATCAGAAAAGGCTGATCATTTGTATCAAGTTGATGTAGTTTGGGGTCTTACAAAAGGGACAGTATGATACAGGACATATATTTTATAAGATGATTTGTAACAGTCACCTAAAGCATCATATACAGAGCGAGTGCAGGAAGTCTGTCCTCACATTAAAGACCAAAGATTCCAGCTGAGGGTCTGGATCACATAATAATGCCCTGCATGAGTCCATTTGAAGATCTAGACTCATCACAATGCCTCCTTCTTGAAAAACAAAGGACAGGAAGACTGGATTAATATAACCTCAGAGGTGTCACTGAGTTTAGACTAGCTCTAAGTAAGCCCAAAGCCTATGAAACTTCCTGCATTTATTGAGGGCTACAAACAGGCTAAGGAATGTGCACAACTAATTTGTTTTAAACAAGTTGTTATTTACATCACCTTCCAGCATTCACCAAGCTGTGAGTATACATATCACGAGTTGGTAACTTTCCAGGCAAAGGAACAAAGAACAGATAGGGTGGACACCTCCAGTAATCTGTTACCTTGCTCCCGGCATGCCACAATGACAAGGGACCAGTTTCCTTAAGCTCTGTTCTTTGTTCTTTGCTCCCTCAGAATTGTAAGCTTCTGACTCATATCATTACACCTCACAACCAGTCCAACTAGAGGCCTAGATTGCATGGCAATTTCTCACGTAGTCCTGTTTCAGGGATCTGCACTGGAAAGGCGCAAATGTCAGTGGTGGAATCTAGAAAGTGGGATGAAGGATTTGTCCAGAGGAGCTCTGGACCTCAGCAACAATGAGGTCCAGAGCTCCCCTGAGCATGAGGAAAGCTGAGTTCTCATCAGGAAAACCAATGTGACAAACTTCTCCAGGAGGCTGAGCTGTGCACCATCTTCCCCTTCAGAGCCAGGAAGCAATGCTCAAGGTGAGGATTAGGGCCCCCCCAAAGTGAACTATAGCCATTTTCAGCCACAATGAAGTCCAACCTCCTCCTCTGATGAGAACAGCCAAGTTCATCAGGAAAGCTAGCATGACAAGGTCCTCCAGCAGAATAGCTGAAGAGAGCTTTTGGCTTCCAACAGCTTGCAATAGCTTTGCAAGAGCTTCCCAACAGCCTCCCTACATCTTCTGTAGTTCTACCTGTTATGCTGCTGGCAACAGCCTTCAGCTGGCCTCTCACACCCAGCACCACTCTAGTTCACAATGATAGAATTGGATTTTTAAAATATATTCTGGGACTTTGAACTCAGAAAATCAACCCCTTTTCTCTGCTTTCTGAATAAATGTAGTTACCTTACAATGAAGAAAAAATAATGAAGTTCTTAATAAATAACAAATTAGTTAATTAGCTAATTTGTTATACTAACAAATTAGTATAATGTAATAGACTAACATCCAGGGAATAAGAATACAATATTATATTCAGCTGCCAAAATGGTTCCTAGAACTTAGATGCCAATAAGGTTACCAACTTACTAGCATCTTTCTAGAGTGAAAAGTAGAATTTTAAACTCACTTGCATGTCTGTGATAGGAGATAACTACATTTGGTGGAAGTGAAGATTACTGAGTTGGGTGAGTGGGAAAGGCTGTAGTCATGGGGGTGCATCTCACTTTGGAATATGGTAATACTGGTTAAGGGCAAACCCCTTTGTTGGTCAACTCTGGGCTTCTGTGCATATGGGAAAAAGGATGGGTGAAATATAAAATCTGGAATTGGAGCAGATTTGGAATCATACTTTTATTACTTTCTCAGCTGAATTGATCCTAAATGATTTGCTTTCATGACTCATGCTTTTTGGTTTTATTTTTTGAGACAGAGTCTCACTATGTAGTCCAACCTGACCTTAAACTCACAGTTTCCTGTGTACTAGGATTACAGTTGTACACCACCATGCCCAGCCTACCTATATTATATATATATTTTTTACCTATATTATTTTTAATCAACCTAAAATACAGTACTAGAGGGCTTTAAAGGTATCTCAGTGGGCTAAGTATATGCTTAGGCAAGCACAGGGAGTGGGGTTTGATCCTTGATACTGCATTCCTTGCTGGTCCCACCCTTGGGCACACAAAACTGGGGACCTAGTCTGGTTGTTGTATCACACAACTGTCATTCCAGCACTGAGGAGGCTGAAAACAGGAGGATTACTATGGGTCTGAGCTGCATAGTGAGACCCTATACCAAATAGATTTAAAAAAAAAAAAAAAAAAAAAAAGACATCCCTTGGTATGGCTAAAACATAGCCTTAAATATCTATCAGAATAAGAAGAAAGATTTGATGGTTTCCTCTGCTCATTACTATAAAGTATGGATTTCTTAGCAGAACATTCCCTTTAAAACTTTATTTACTGGGGGTCTGCGAGATAGTTCAGCAGTCTAAAGTGCCTGATTAGGCAAAGGCAGGGACCATGGTTCAATCCCACGCACCACATGCCACACTAACCCCAACCCTAGGGCAGGCTGAACAGACCATAAAAAAAAAAAAAAATGTAATACTACCTCCCTACATCAACCCAAATTCCAATTGAGAAGGACATGTGTAGACTGTAAATTCAATTGAAATAAACCATGAAGTATAAAAAAGAAAAAAAGACATGAAGGAAAAAAATCATCACTTGTGGGTGGGTATGTGTTCCCTGACAACTTGTAAATGTTCTAAAAATTAACATTATGCAAGTTTTTGGCAGCACAGTGGCCACATCAGCTACAGGAGATGAAAAGTTCATACAAATGGCCAAGGAATATGGTGACCAGATGGGCAAGAGGGAGGTAAAAGAGATCCACCATGGACTTTTTCAGTCCCTTATAGACAAGAAGACAAACTAATTCATCTAAAGAATAGGAGCATGTTACCAATAAATGGACACAGATGAAAAGAGCTTCTAAAAGCACAGTGCATCCAAGATAAAGATCACTGCAAGCATTTGAGGAATACTCAGTTTTAGTATTTGAAAAAATGTAGGAACTTGCAGCTCCGGCTAGACTTGGCCCATTATCTGGGCAAGCCCTCATGGCTCCAGACGTGCTCAACAAGGGGAAGCTGGAGAATCATGATTAACTGGGCATCAAACTGTTTTCTTTTATAAACAAGCTGCTGGCTGTACAGTGCCTTGCAGAAAATGGAACAGGCTTTCTATTATGCTACAGCTTTGCAAATGGAATAAGCTTATGGTTTTACAGAGTAACCAGAACTCTGCAGTGAATTGGATGCACTTCAAATTATTTAGCAAAGCCCTTTCCTCTCCATGTACTTAGGCCAGGGCAATGTTGATGCAGTCTATGATAATGAATTCTGGATTAGTAAAATCCAAATTTAAAGCACTCTATGATGAAGGATGCATATTAAAGGTAAATAGAGCCAAAACACAAAGCTAATTAGAGCACCTGAAAAATAAAGAATAATGAAGCTGGGCTGGAGAGACACCTCAGTTGTTTAAGCACCTGCCTGGCAAGAGCAAGGACCTGGGTTTGATCCCCAGTACCACACACCAGGGTCAGCCTATGCCAGTGGTGGTGCCTGTAATCCAAGTACTGGGGAGCTGAGACAGGAGCTCTACTGAGTCTGAGTTGTGTAGTGAGACCCTGTATGAAATAAATAAGATTTAAAAATAATAATAAGGCTTTCATTAGAGTGAAGAATTCATGAAGTTCATTGCTGCTTCTCTCTCTCTCTCTCTCTCTCTCTCTCTTTCTCTGTCAAGGTCTCACTGTGCAGTTCACACTGGCTTTGAACTCACTGTGTACCCTGCTTCAGCTTCTTCAGTGCTGAGATGACAGACACAAACAACAATCCTAGTTTATCCTTTCTCTCACTAAATAGAATCAAGGCCATTGCAAATTTCTATTACAGTTGCTGAAGGTATAATCTTCATAATTATACCAAGTTGCATAACATTTACCCCAAGCTGCTAACAACATTACCTAATACAGGAACAAAATGTTAAAATGTAGCAGAACAGACTGCATTTTTAATAATTTCAAGATCTAATTTCACAGAGTATTTCTGCCTATTAAAAGTTGTAAGTATATAAAACCATTTTTGTGCTATATCTGAAACATAATCTTTACCAAAATATTTCTAAATCTTTTTTTCTTTATTTTAGGACAGGGTCTACAGGGTTTACATTGTCTCACTACATAGATCAGACTCATAGTGATCTGCCTGTGTTCATCCCCCCAAGCGCTGGAATTACAGGTGCACAGCACCACACCCAGTTTCAGTCGCCATTTCAGTGCACCCCAGGGGCAGGGCTGGCACAGCACATCCGGGATCAAACCCTGATTGCTGTGTCTGCCTAAGCAGGTGCTTTAATCCGCTGAGCTATTTGGTCAGCTATAAATATTTCTAAACCTTTTCTTTGAGGCAAGGCTTTCTGCAGTACTAAACAATGCCAACGTTTTTCAGTTGATCCTTGTTATCATTCAGTTAAAGCACTTCAAATTTTAAATGATGAATAGTGTTAATAACAGAATTTTGCTAAACCAGATGCTATGCAAAGCATCTTTTATTTTTCACATGTAGATTGGATACTGGATTATGACTGCTAAGGATGCAGGGTTCTGGAATTAGCTTCCTCTGTTTTCTTATCTGTAAAATAGAGGCAAGGATAGTGCTTACTAACATTTTATTTATTTATTGGTACCAGGAAACAAACTCAGGACCTTGTACTTTCCAGGCAGGCACTTGTACCACTGAGCTATATCTGCAGTCCAGTGCTATTAACATTCACGGGACAATTGCATTTAAAAATATGCCATAGGGAGCCAAGGAGATGGCTCTGGCTCAGTGGAATAAGCGCTTCCCTGGCAAGCGCAAGGGCCTGAGTTCAATGCCCAGTTCCACAAAAAAAAAAAAAAAAAAAAAAAAAAATGCCATAGGCATTATCAGTAAATCACTATCATAAGTTATTCTCATTCTCCTTGTGTGATTTTACTTTGCATTGTCAGTCACAAAGCCCAGACTTACAGATATTGATGAATTAATAAAATTATTATTTGATATTAAACTGAATTTGCTGAGTAATATTTTATAAGAAAGTCAATGAACTTAGGTGTTTTGGATACAACATAATTATACTATCAAAATTTTGGTATTTTTGAATGCATATTAATTGTAAAAATAAATGAGTTGGAACATTTTCATACATATATGCAGCATGATTTTGTTGTGTCAGGATGGATGTACACATTGCTGCTCCACTGAAATTCATGATTACCAGAATTGAAACTGTTAGCCGGGCATGGTGGTGCAGGCCTGTAATCCCAGCACTCGGGAGGCTGAGGCAGGAGGATTGTTGTGAGTTCGAGACCAGCCTGAGCTACAAAGTGAGCTTAAGACCAGCCTGAACTGCATAGTGAGACCCTGTCTCAAAAAGGCAAAAAAAAAAAAAAAAAAAAGAATTGAAACTGTTAGCACCAGTAAGGAACTAAAGAGAGAGAGAGAGTTTGAAATAAAGAGAGATGGCTTATTTAAGGAAGGGCAGAAACAGAGAGCTACCCTGAAGAACAGGTGATACCAGAAAGCTGAATACTCCCTTGCTTTTGCCCTTAGCTTTTTAAATTTAGGATTAGTTATTTTTTTCCATCACCTATGTGGGTACCTGGAAGTTGTTGCTATCTCTGGCTGTCTTTGACCCTAAATTGAACACCTCTGTCTGCATTTCTTTTGGTCATTTGATTCCTTCCTATCCCTTTATGTTGGCTAGGGTAATGCAGAAGCCTTGCAGAAAGGTAGCTCAGAGTTGATGATTAAGTAAAAGGGTTATGTGTGGTTCTAGTGTAATAATACAATTTTAAAGTGAGAATATGTCTACATATATTGGTGTGTGAATCTTTTATATATTAAATAAGAGTGGCTGCCTTTTATTTCCTTTGCATTTTATCAGATGTGGGGAAGGGGTGGTTATCTTGATCTTTTATGTTTCTAGCTTCCTCCAAGCTTTATTATCTCTTCCTGATAAGTTCTTATGGCAGTTTGTTACCTGGCACCCTTCTAATCTGGTTTATTTCCCCTTTCTTGTCTTTCTAATTTCTCTAGCTATAGATTCTAATTGTAAAGGCTAAAAACTGCCTTAATAAGATTCCTTATTAATTTTTTTAAAGAAAGACTATTTTTCCCTGCCTAGGATACAGTTTGGTTGTACTCTTCCTACTTTTAGTATTCTCCCCCTTTTTAAACAAAATATAGTAGAGTGCATATCACCCAGGTAGTGGCATTATAATGCTAATTTAAAAGTAATGTATCTTTATTATTAAGATAATTTTTAGAAACTGTAATTTCATTCCTATGAGCAAGGCTTTTGCTAAAATTCTCTTTGTTACATTAGTTAAATTCTGTCTCTCAGCTGTTTAAATTCCCTCTAAGGCATCATAAACCTTTACCACAGGAATGAATGTTCTGCTAATATATCATATAATACACATTCTTAAATTATTCCTCTAAAACATTTATTTATAGTATAATTAAACATAACCAAAATAAATTTTTTCTGAACCCTAAAGTAATTGATATCTACAAATGTGTAGTAGGGACACTAATATGTTAAATATAATTGTAAGAGAGATGATTGTGACTAAGTGTTTGTCAAAGTTCACAGCAGGTATTTGTTGGGACTATCCTCCTCTACAGGCCCCAGTGGGCCAAACAAAAAGGAATCACCAGTGTTAAGTGCCACATGGACAAACTGCAACTTCAAGGAAGGGTTAGATTCCCAAATGCACCAGATTTTTCTGAAAACAAGGGATTCAGAGCAACCAATCAGAAAGTACGCAGTCTTCCAAAATATGCATAATGAAGCATTTCTTGATACTTTCACTATTACAAGAAAATTGTCCTAGAGTAGCCTGATGTTAACCAATCTGCTATTTATTTATTTATTTTGGTTTCTGGTTTTTGGTTGTTAATTTTTCCATGTTCTTGACAGAGAGAACATGCATGGGGAATTACATTAGTGATAGAAATTAAAACTGTGGCAGTAGCACAAAAATGAACAGAGTTTAGTAAGAAAAAGGAGGTGGGAAAGGGTTTTGGCTTCAAGATGAACAGGGAACAGTCTGAAGAAGATAAACCAGCCCATCCATGAAAAATAGGACTAGTTTTTGCAGCCACCATGGGGTGGGCTAAGGGCTGGTAACTTTCTGTGTATAGTAGACAGCTGAGTTAGATAAAAAAAAATTCTAGGCAGTCAGACAGGGCCAGGACCTTGAGGGAGTCAGCACAGAAAATGAGAACACAACTCTGGCTGGAGGCACATCTGTCAAAGGCCAGGCCTCAAGACACATGAAGCAAACGCCTCCCCAAGGGAATATAAGTGAAGCCCTGCCTTGTAACCTGGCTTGGAGTGGGCAAGACCCTTTTAACCTACTTAGAAAAGCTTAATAGTGGTTGGACAAGATATTATGTCGACTTCTAGTATTATGGACAACTACTACAAAGATAACAAGGTAGAAAGTATTAATTATTGAATCTGCGATATAATTCAGCTATAAAAAAATAAGATAAATGGACAGCTACACTGTCTTAATTCACTGATTAGAGACATCCGCTATAATAATGTCTGTAAGTATAATATCATGTATGCCCCTTGTACAATACCAAAACTTTATGAAAACAGTTTGCAATGTATTAATTTATCAAATTTGTCCTGCTAATTTATCTTGAAACTGTCTCATTGCTATTTGTTCTTCAATAAAAAAAAAAAAAGAGAGAAAGCTTAAAATCTTATCTTTGTCTTCCTGTTCAAGACTATATATATTGCCTATATCTGGTCCTCTGAACTCTCAAATATATTATTTATAATTTTTTTTAAATTTCTCTCTCTTCTTCCATCCCTTCTCCTGTGCTCCCTCCTCCCAAACCTATACACTTAAACACATGTATAAACCAACTAGGACTCTGACTTGAATTTTATTAAATTGAAAGCTTAGTGTAAGGTAAGTTAACATTTAATAAATGCGGCTCTTTTGATACATGAAAGTGATACAGGTATTCATGAAAAAAACAGAAGTCTTTAAAGTATAGATATTTAGCAGAGGTTCATAAAATTAATTAGTTAAAAATTAATAAGAAATAATACTAAAAGCCATTTTTCCTCTAAAGTTGGACTCTACAGTTAGAGTAATTAAAGAGACAAAAGTAAAATGGAAAAAAAACCCTTAAGATACCAGATTTAAAAAAAAAAATCAAAAAAGTGAAAACACATTTTTAAAAGCCCAAAATAGGGCAGGCCAGATAGCTCAGCAGATTAAAGCACCTGCTTAGGCAGATCCAGGGAGATGGCTCAGTGGAATAAGTGCTTCCCTGGCAAGCACAAGGACCTGAGTTCAATCCCCGGTTCCACCAAAAAAAAAAAAAAAAAAGATGCAGGGACCTGGTCCAGGGCATGCTAAGATGGTGATTGAGACCAGGCGTGGTGGCACATGCCTGTAATCCTAGCATTTGGGAGGCTAAAACAGGAAGATCACTGAGTACAATCTGTGTAGTGAAACTTTGTAGACCCTGTACTAAATATAAAAAAGAAAGTCCAAAATATAACAGATCAGGGTAACCAGCCCCCTTTACCTACCTGTGATAAAATGCAAAGGAGACAGCAGAAGGCACCAAAGACTCTCATTTAATATGCAAGAGACACTCATACCTCTATATGTAGATGTGCATTGTCACTTAACATCACTATACCACTATACCAGATACACACATGTTCCTTTTTTTTTTGTGTGTGTGGAACTGGGGATGGAACTCAGGCCCTTGCACTTGCCAGGGAAGTGCTTATTCTATTGAACCATCTCCCCAGCCCCACATGTTCCCTTTAATCATTCACTCTAAGCTACTTATCTATAAGGCACCACATATGCACATATCTGTGACATACGCAAAACTCATATGGTGAAAAAGATATAGATAGCCAGAGCGCCAACTGGACAATGACGCATTCCAGGTGCCCACATGGGGACGAGAAAGCCACTAGTTCTAAATCCAGGAGCCAGGGCCAAGGCTCAGGGATATTTGCCTTTCTGATGCCTTGTACTAGTCCAGAGAAGCTGTCTATTTTCTCTCCTCCACTCTTCTTCAAGTGATTCACCTTCCTTTATTTTAAATTCCACTTCTTTCATTCCTTACTGCTGCTGAGAATGTGCCATGCCAGCAGCTGTGGTTCCAGTATGGCAGCAGTGTACAAATCCCACCACACCACAACAGCGCTTCACAGTAAATTCCAGAAACTGAAGGATGATGACACTGTTTCTAGAAGTTTACAAATATTCCTGCAATTGAAAACTTTCCACTGAGAGAGCTTCATTAAGTTGAATATGGCACTTTAGCCCTATAATCCTGACACTCCAGAGGCTGATGTAGAGGCTTCCCTCAATTTCGAGGCCAGCCCGGCTACATAGTGAGACCCTGTCTCAAAAAACAAACCCTCCCAGAAAAGGCGATTCATTGAAAAATTCAAAAATATTCAATGAATTTCTCTCATATTTGATACATTTCTCCAGAGCTTATAAAAATTATAAATTATTAGAGCTTGTCTCAGGTCAGCTCATATCTCCAATTCAGTTGTACAATCATTCTTCTGTTTAAGCATAGACTCAAGCCTAACCGCTGCAGCACAGGGATTATAAACTGAAGCAGACATGGCTGCCTATTCTTTAAATAAACAAGTGCAGCTGAACCCATGTGCATCTGGAGTTAGAGTAATTTCAATGTAGACTGCAATGTTTATTGAAGAACAATAATTTAAGATGTGACAATATTCAGCTTTCATTTGTTCAGTAACTAAAGCAAAAGGGTTGCTTTTGCTTTTTCAAAGAATAGTAGTATCACTGTTCGGAATTGTTAGTATATAGCCATAACAGAAGGAATTGTCAGTATATAGCAATAACAGGTTTTATTGTTTACTCTTTTTAATTTTCTTCTTTCCTTTTTTTTTTTTTTTTTTTTTTTTTTTTTTTTTTTTTTTTTTTTTTTTTTTTTTTTTTTTTTTTTTTTTTTTTTTTTTTTTTTTTTTTTTTTTTTTTTTTTTTTTTTTTGGTACTGGGAATCAAACTCAGGACCTTGTGCTTGCCAGGCAGGCACTTATGCTGCTGAGCTATCTTGCCAGCCTCATTTTCAATTTTCAACACATGAAGCACTCCCTCGTTGCCTGTCCCAGGACAAAGTACGCCACCAGCCCACCCTAGGTGCAGCACTGCCTGGAGGAAAAAAAAAAGGGAAAGGAGATAATCACATCCTTTTAAACAGCTGACCAAATTATTTCCTTGAATGAAGAGCTTCCAAGCATTCTATGAAGAGTGAAGTGGTTTGTTGATTTATTTCTAGAAATATTCATAAAACACATATATGGTCTGCTTTGCTTCTTTGGTAGGTTTGCTTTGAATCTTAAATGTGCCTCGTTTTTATTATTTGTCCACACTGGCAGCAGAATTTCATATCTTACTGACACAGTAGAATGGAGAGCAACTGAAATATAGTTTACATTTTTTGTTTAGACTTGTGATTCCCTGCAGTGCCATTTGAAGTACATCCTTGGATGCAAAAATATCTCATTTCATACACATCATCTTCAGTCTAGAAAGGAAATATCTAGGAAATTTATCATAAATAAATCATAAATCATAATAAACTGCAGTGTTACATTTCTTATTCACAGTTTTAAAAAAGGAAAATATAAAGGCTGTGTTTAATTATCACAAGATTTCAATATAATAAGGACTTATTATAAGGACAATATAATAAGCTATAGTAAGTAAAATAGCTAGAAAAACAGCATTTAATCTTTTTGGAATCAGATTTTGACTGACCAAAAATATCAAAATCATTGAACCTTGTATGTTTTCTATCTTTCACTGACCAATGTGGTCTAAGGAACTAAGGTTTTTATTTCTTCATAATCACAAACTAAACCAAGTATGTACCTATTGCTGATTCTTGTTTGTTAATGCACTAATGTTCTCTCCTGCTATAGTAATTAAAGATGTTTGTATTCTTGACCTCTCTACAGGGAACTAGGAAAGAATCTGAACTCTGAGGACTTGCTGTGCTTCTGGCTTTGATGTGTTGCCCTGGCCCCTGTGGCAGGGGTTCCATGGGCCTAGGAGCAAACTTCAGCTGTGGAGGACCACCATACCACTTTTCACACAGACCCGAGTGGGACTGTGCTTACTCACGGGCATAGAAGCAACTTCCCTAAACAGGCTTTCAGTTTAATTACTGAGTCTGGCCAATGCTGTGCACTATCTTCATGAAAGCAGGCAGCTGACCAGGCTGATCATGGAAGAACAGTTTATTATCAGCAGCTATGGGTGAGCTCAGATAGATAAGCTGTGATACCACAGGGCTAAGATAGGAGATAACATCTGCACTGAGGCCTGCATGACTCCACAGGAAAATTCCTTCCCAGAATCAGCTATAAACCCAGTTATTTGTTAGCCATAACTTAAATGTGACCGTTCTACAATAACACTTTGTTTCCTCTGTTTCAAGCCATCATTTGTCTGGCACATTCAGCCACAACCCTCTCACCATTTTCCTCAGTGAATGAATACCAAGGTTCTAGGTTCCTTTGGGTCTCTGAGAACAACTGCTCATCCCAAATCCCTGCTGCGCCCCAATTTTGTCTCTTTGTCTTTCTTCCCACCGTACTCTGTAACTCTGGGAAGGAACTCAGGGACTCACTGCAGGGTTCCCTGATAACTGGCACAATGGGAGGGGCCTCCAGTACTTAACTTACACCATAAACAGTGAGAGTGACATTGGTTGTATCACTAAGTTTACTTATATAAGAACATAATTTGTCAGTAACAGTTTTCAACTATCCTTAAAACTTGTCAGGAAAGTATGCAACAGTGTATTTTTTGTTGGTATATGTTTACTTCTACTCTCCCTTTCTACCTTCCCCTCTCTCTATGTCCTCAGATTTTCTTCCCATCTCCACAAAGTCTACTTTCCTATTTTCTGTCACTTATCTTTCATTTTATTCTTTAAATTATTTGTGTTTGAAGCTTCTCATAGAAAGAAACCGTGTGATATTTAATCTTCCATGACTAATTATTTCACTTAGCATTATGGTCTCAAGATGTATCCATTTTCCTACTAATGGTTCAAATTTATTTTTCTTTATGAATAAAGATTACTCTATTATGGATATAGCTTCATGGATAAAGTAGTATCCTATTAGTATGTCACTGGCATTTACTTTGTCCATTTATTGATTTTGGTTCTTCCTGTAGAGAAACAGGGATGTCTTTCAATTTTCTAATGTCTTCTTCAATCCCTTTTCTCAGGGCACCATGGGAAGACACTTAATTTTTTTAAGTTACAATGAATGGGATTGTTTTCCTAATATTTTTCTCCTTGAATTCATTGCTGGCATAGAGAAACAATGATATTTGTGTATTGATTTTGTATACTGTCACTTTGATTAGTCTTAAGAGTCTTCAGGTGAAGTTTTGTGGGTTTTCTTCATAAAGGATCACATCATTTATAAATAAGGATAATTTGACATCTTCCTTTTCTATTCCTTGTCATAGTTTTCATTTTATGTATGTGGTATAGGGTCTCACTAGGCAGATCAGACTTATAGTGATCCTTCTGCTTTCAGCCACACCAACACTAGGATTAGAGGCATGCACCACCATACCCTGACTAGGTCACTGGCTCAGCATGCCTTATGGGCGGGGCTGGAGCTGCTTGAAGGACCTGGGATTGAACCCTGGTCCCTGTGCTTACCTAAACAGGCACTTAGTCCAGTGAGCTATTTCACTGGCCCTGGTCCTCTTTCTGTTGCTTGATTGCTCTGTATAATGTTTCTAGAACTATGTTGAACAGGAATGGTACGAGTAGATATTTTTGTCTTATGCTTGATTTTTAATTTTTTTTTTTTTTTGGCACCAGGGATCAAACTCAGGACCTTGTATTTGCCAGGTGGTTATGTCTCTGAGCTATCTCCCTGGCCCTTATTTTTGATTTTTAGAGGGAATGTTTTGTTTTTCCTTTGTACTATGTTATTCGAAGTAGTTTGTAATAATTGCCTTTTATTACTGAGATAAGCTCTTCTAAATCTACTTTTTTTTTTTGAGGTTCTGGAGATTGAACCCAGGACCCTGCACTTGCCAGGTAAGTGCTTATTCTACTGAGCTGTTTCCCCAGCCCCTCTAAACATGCTTTTGCCAGAGATTTCAATATGAATGAATGTTTGACATTGTCAGAGCCTTTTTCTGCATCTATTGAGATGATCATGTGATTTTATCCTTCTGTTTATGTGACATATTACATTTACAGATATAGAATCATCCTTGCATCTTTGGAATAAAGCCAATTCAACCATGATGTCTGATCTTTTTACTGATTTGTTACATTCTCTTTGCAAGTATCTTGTTGAGAACTTCTGTGTTGATGTATGTATGTAAGGAAATTGGCATGTACTTTTCTTTTTCTCTTTTCATTTTATTAAATTGAGTCATTCTTCAGATTTGCTATTAGGGTAATGCTAGTTTCCAGGAATGAGTTTGGCAGTGCTCCTTCTGTTTCAATTTCATGGAAAAGTTTGAAGAGTATTGGTGTTAGATCTTCCTTGAAATTCTGGTAAAGTTTGGTTGTAAATTCATCAAGTCCTGGGTTACTCTTACCTAAAGGGGTTTTTATTACTGTCTCTTTTTCAATATAGAATTTTCGTTATCTTATTGGTTGTTGTAAGTTACGGGTCAGTGCCGAAAGAAAAGACGAGAAGACCAGGTGAGAGTAGCTTCATAGGTCTCACTGAAATTAATCTCTCTCACAGTGAGCCCAGAGTCTCAGAAGCATCTCACATTTATTGAGGGCTAAAGACAGGCTAAGGAATGTGCATAATTACTTAAGTGAATGCAAACTGCTATCTCCATTAACCTCCACCATTTGCCTAACACTAGGTTCACACAATTGCTAGCTGGTAACATCCCAGCAAGGGATCAAAGAACAGGGCCTCTACAGGAGAAGCTGTTACCTAGAGTCCCATTTCTGGGAAATTCAAACAGACAGCAATCCCCCTCCAGTTTTGTCTATTGTTCCCTACTATCTCAGGACATTAGGTTTTTATCTCAAATCTATATTTCTATAATTCACCCCTTTTTTATGTATAAAACAATCCAACAGCAGTCCACAATAGTAATGGGTTATCCACAGAAGTTGTTGACTTGAACCATATATATATATATGGTTCTGTATATTAATATGGCTCTGCTTTATATACCTCCTTTTTATACTTTTCTGCTGGATGGTTAAGACCAAGATAAAGCAAGACATATATAACAAGAAATGAAACTTTTGTATCAGATAAGGTCAGTCAGTTACCCTCAGGGTTTGTCCTGTAACCCTGTACTGCACTTTGCTGATCCTTTGTCAGTGTCAACCATGTGGATGAGTCATGGCCATTGCTTGATCAATTGGCTCTCTGTGAAAGCCTGTGAGAAAGTTTTCTCTCCCTGTGACTCTCCTCAGGCACATCATAGATCATCAATCACATTCCTCTGTGGCTTCATAATCTCCTTGATCAGAAAATTTGGGGCACAACTGAGTTATATGATGCTACAGTACAGGTTCTTCTAGTTCCTGAGTCTTCACTTACCTTGGAAGGCTAGGGTCAAAATGTTGGCTGACCTTGTAGCCTTTTTTTTTCTCTCCAATTTTTGATCTGAAAACTTAGGTTGTTAACCATCCAGAAGAGAAGCTTATTATTACCCTGCAACATATGCAGTTTGGTTTACCCACACCATCTATCTAAACACCAGACATCATAGGCATAACATGGAACAGGCACCTTCCAAAAAGCACTGAGATATCAAACCCCAAGTCCCTACAGAATATGAAGGAAAAAAAAAAAAACCTTTTAAAAAATTAGGAATTAACACTTACAGATATACAAACAGTACAGAGACAACATAGACGTATCACTACTACCCTTCCACTAAACCATGGAGTAACATGAAAAGGATTAAGGTTTTCAATGCCATTTGAGATGCTTTGCAACAGATCAGTGCCAGACAGTTCTGATAGTTGTTTCACAAAAGTGTTATCAATATGTTGCTGAAGAGACAGGATCTCAGAGGTAATATTACCCCGATGCAATAAATGCCTTTTTACATTTTTCCATGGGAAATAAGTTTGATTCCATGGAATTGGAGTTACACAGAATGAAGAGGTATTCTAATCACATTTTAAATGAAGTTGATGTTGTAGATTAACAATTTGATCTCCTAGCATAATAACAGCTTGCTTTAAATCATTTACCTTAGCATTTAGCTCTGAATCTATGTGTCCTTGAGAAGTCCATAACTGCTGAGTCCTTTTGCCACTGCTGCACAAAATGAACAGTCCCTCCACGTTGGTGCAATGCTACTCTGGCTGTAGCAGCTGTGGCTGTGGCGGCTATTATTCCTAGAATTATGGCTATCACAAGTTCAGTCATTCTTTTAGTTCTTTTCTTTAATACCTCCAACAATTGTTGGAGCAGCATCATGGAAGGGGAATGGGCAATGCAGTTGTACAGGAAGCCAAATTCTGGTCCTTGCCCTGAGAATATGGATGCTATCTCTGGAAAAATTAAGGCTAATGGAAGAATTTAGTCATGTATATAAAGAACAATTTTGACATGTGATGGTATAGTTAGAAGGGTTCCAATAACTAGGACCTACAAGCAACAGATAAGGAAGATGAACACATGCTTGAGCAAAATGCGTTGTGTTCCTGTTAAATTTTAGAGGTAATTTACAGGAGGATTGATTCCTCCATATAAAACCTTTCCATGCTGACATATGACTTAATGAGGCAACCAACATCATCAAAGATGATGTTGAATTGGTCCCCCAGAAATGTGAGGGACACTAGAGGACATTTCTCCTCCATGGCACATTATTGTATCATTGGCATTTTTAGTGCTAGTATAAATCTCATCACTGTCATTCCATTTCCATCTTAACTCCTTCCCTTCTACCATCCGGGCAAAGCCATAAGGGCTCCAGTCTATGATGCTTCCATAGGAAGTACTAACCAACAACTGGGCTGTTTCTCCTCTACAGATGTATCCAATCACTGAGATAAGCAGCATTGGTATTCCTGTGGGGTGGCAGATCTGGCTGTGGAGATGATACCTTTAAAATTTCTTCCTTGGAGAAGAAAAAAGTCCCTGTTTTCTTCCTTTACCCCCATTATTATTATTTACTGTAGATAACCAGACTGATGTGCTTGCTTTTAAGCAATGAGCTCCATTCCCAATACAAATAGGCCAGGCTTCTACTACAATCTCATAAAATAGAATTTAGTTCCTTCTTCTGCTGGCACTGCTGGTCCCCAGGCATCCTAAGGGCTGGGTAGCCAGGAGCTTTCGTTAACATATATGGGTATAGTAGCATCCCACCAGTGACCTCCTCTATTGAGTGGTGGATATGGAATGTAAGCCCAATAGCTAAAATTACCTTCAACGTTTACTGGTAGTGACAACAAAGCCACCATACCAAGAAAAAGTTGATACTATTTTTCTCTCAAAATATTTGTTTTTGCTCATTTTCTAGGTTTTGTCAAGTTGGCACCCAAATCACTTCTCCAATATTTCTTTTTTCCAATGATAGTCTGCAGCAGGTCTGGCAGTTAGTTTTTGAAAATTTAATATGAATAGAGCTTTTTGTGCCATTAACCTAGGTGTATTCATATCTATTCCCATACTATTCCCCTTTTTTTGTTTCATAAGCATTTTGAAGCTTTTATTAGCTCATTTTATAATTACCCATTGATATAAGTCCCTATAGAATGTTAACAGACAAGTTACACATTTTTATATTCATTTAGAAATCAAAACCATATAGAACATTATAGTAAGACAATCCTGATGACATTTTGATATACTTTAAATACTTTTTATTTTGCTTTGATATAACACTTTTAACCAATCATCTCTACTTATTGAAAGTGTCTCCTAAGAGATTATTGAGATTATTGGGAGCTCCTCATTAATGAATAAAAAGGTTGGCCACACCTCTTGTTCATCAATTGGACACCTCTCTTAATAATATTTTCCAGTCTAAGGAATTTTTGTTTAATTAGCTTAAACCTTATGATGTATATGAACAATTTTAATATCACTTTAAGACTGTTAATTCAGGAAAAAGCATGCTTTCAAGTCTGTATCTCAAATTATATTTGGAACAAATAATCAAAAAAAGAAAATTAATGAACAGCTGTTCATTGAAAGGCACACAAACACATAAACACACAGACACATAAACCTCTTTAAAAAAATCAAAAGTGCACTCAAATATTTTGCCAAATTAAATTATAGCAATTGTGTTACAAGCTTTAGAAATTTTATAAGTAGACTAGTCAGATTTTGTTATTTGTCAATTATTAGAGATCTCTTATTAGAAAAACTTGGAAGTAATGAAATTTTTTATCTATAATTGATGTGCATATTTTGTATTTTTTCTCAACACTGAAATTTTTTTTTTTTTTTTTTGCGGAACCAGGGATTGAACTCAGGTCTTTGCATTTGCCAGGGAAGCACTTATTCCACTGAGCCATCTCCCTGGCCCCAACACTGAAAAAATTTAACTTAATTATTTTTACATATTTTATCATCTATTTAGACCTCATATTTCCATTTGGTCAATTCCTTGAATAGGCCCTGGGCTGGATCTAGCCTGGTCGCAGTTAACTTCTTTTTTTTTTTTTTTTTTTTTTTTTTTTTTTTTTTGTCTTTTTGAGACAGGGTCTCACTATGCAGTTCAGGCTGGCCTTAAGCTCACTTTGTAGCTCAGGCTGGTCTCGAACTCACAACAATCCTCCTGCCTCAGCCTCCCGAGTGCTGGGATTACAGGCATGCGCCACCATGCCCGGCTTTTGCAGTTAACTTCTTTAGATCTGGCTCCATGGTACAGCCTGACAGTACACTCTGGTACCGAAATAGGTCGGTTAGCATTCTCTGGAAAAACACAAGCATACTTTTGCCCCAGGTTAGTTGTGGACCGAGTCCCTTCCATTGTCCAGTATGGAGATCTCTACAAAGGAGCCTTCTTAGCCTTTCTCTTCTTACCTGGTTTGTCATTCTATTGCTGTAAAAGTATAAAAATTTAATAGTAGATACTGACAAGTGAAGTTGGCAGGATTGACTCCTTTGCTTTAACAGAATTTTGATCATGCAGTAGACTTTGGAGGCCACCACTAGGCCTTTTATTATTTAAATGGTATGCCAAAATCAAGTGACTGTTTAAATCCATGGCCTTTACACATTATTTTAAAATTTTACATTTGTTTGTAAAATATCAAAGCCTTATTTTTAATGTTATTTTTAATTTAGGACAGTAAAAGAAGCAATCAAATTTAACTAGGAATTAAAAGAATTTAATCTTTTAAAATATCTTGGGGCAATGATACACCTTTGGAGCTGCCCCACCTAGAGGCCACCCACATTTGCATCTGAAAAGCCATTAAAATGCTTTTCCATTAATCAATTTTCATTTTCTAACCAACTATTTATTTTTTAACAATTTAAAAATTTTCAGCAAAGATGACCAATTGTGCAATATAAGAATCTGGTGTGGTTTAAACAATGATTTGGGTGGATAGAATTATAACTTTGATTTCCCTGTATAAATAGCATTGATTACACCAAACACAACCTGCAGACCTTTTAGCACTGGGGCTATCTTTGGTTGATTTTACTCCATAGGTGTGCTGGCCCAGCTGCTAGGATCAGCTTAAGGGTCTTAGCACTTAAAAAGGTTTTCTTGAGCCCACATTACCTAAAGCTTTAAAAGAGCTAGGGCCCTGTAACCTTGGCCTCTGAGGCTGAACCTATCTGGGTCAGCCTAGGATGTGAGTGGATGGGAGCTCGGGGCCCTCCCTGATCTCAGTTTGTGCCCTTCCCCCTGGCGGGGCTCAGTCGCTTGAAACCAACTGTTTGCAATTTAAAAGAAACTTTTTTACAAAACTTTTGTTGTTTCCTGCTGACAATAGGGCCAGACAATGCAGTGAATGTTCTAATATGCATAAGAAAGAGAAGTTGACTTCAATTTTTAATAAACAGTTAAGTTTTAATTTGAAAAAATTTAGTAGTAGGTATCATAAGTAATATTTCTCCTTCATAATCACTATCAATAATTACCAAATGTACAAATACACCTTGGGTAATAATACTACTTTCTATAATCAAGAATATAATATCTTTTGGAATAGGGCTGAAAATTCCAGTTTTAATTTTGTAAACACAAGCTGGGAGCAAAAGCTGATTTTCCACAGCTATCAGATCTAAAGCTGTGCTTCCGCTTCCGGGGGTTGCATGGAAAAGATCCGTGACCCTGCACTGAAATTTGGGCTGGCCAATGGAAACTGCGGGTATTACGTATTGTTTATCTCTGAGCCCCTGGATGATGGGCCCATTCTCCAGTTTCCCTGAGATTGCAAGGGTTGGCCATGCTTATCAAGTTTGGAGTGACATTCATCATGTTTACCTTTTCCACATCTCAGACAAGGTCCTGGAGCAGTCTTGTTACCAGTATCTGCTTTTTTCTTTTTATCATGTCCTCTTCTGTAATCTTTTCTCATATGACCCATCCTTCCACACTTAAAACATTTGGTATGATTTTGTTTAAAAAAAAGACTGTAAGGCAGTCGCCAATAAATTAGCTTTGTATGGCTCCGAGCCAATATCAGCGCAGTCCTTAACATATTCTTCCAATGGTGCACCCTGTGCCTTTAAGGGACGCAGAGCCTTTTGACATTCGGCATTCATATTCTCAAAAGCCAAAGTTTGTAACAACAACTCCCTCAAATCTGGTGCTCTCACTGTTTTATGTATAGCCTCCCTTAATCGGGAGACAAAATCCACATATGGCTCATTATTAGACTGAAGAACCTTAGCAAATGATTTCTGAGCATCCCCCGGCCTTTCCACCTTTTCCCATGCTCTCAAGCAACAAATGCGAGTTTGTGCAATAGCCACATCATCATATTGCAACTGGGCTTGGATACCAAGCCAGGCCCCTGACCCAGTGGTTGATCTGATGAAACATGAACTGGGGGATATTTTCCCCTGTTAACCTTCTCTTGAACATCTGCTTCATCTTTCCACCAAGTTCTAAACTGAAAATATTGGCTTGGCACAAAACTTCCCAATCATAAGGAATTAATCTATGTTAATTTGCTAATCCTTGTATTAATCCAATCACATAGGTTGATTGCATGCCATAGGCCATGACAGCCTGCTTTAAATCTTTAATAACCTTGAACGCCAGAGGTTGGTGTTCCCACTGTAGAAACCCTTGGGGAAATTGAGCATTTGGTGGGTGTTGTTGAACCAGCACAGGAAAAATACCCAAAGGGGCAAAGTAAGCTTCAGGATCTCCCTGTTGTCTCCATTGTGTAAGAGCCTGAGATAAACTTTGATGGAAGCTTCCTTTTTGTCCTCATATGGAGGAGCAGAAGGGTTAAAAGATGGCCGTAGAGGCTGATTTTTGTGAACCGAGATGAGGAAGTGTAGGGATAAAGACTTCCATTTTTTCAATCAATTTAGAAAGCAATTATAATAATTGCCTTACCTGGGCTTGCAATTCACTTATCTCATTCTTAGTTTCCTTTTGTTCTACATACTCTGAATTCTCAGATTCTGAGGAGATTGTTTGCAATGCCACAAATGTTCTTTTACAACCCAGTTTGTCAGAGTCATTCTCATTATAGAGCATCGAGAAATTTAAAGGACCAACACTCTTGTTATTCTGGGAAGGGTCTTGAGGGGGTGCATCCTGATCATAATTACGCACCACAGAGGCCCCCTGCTCCGTTTTTGTCCTTTTTGCTATGCTAGCCTCTGCATTTGAGTGTGAGGAAGACAGAGGTCTTAAAAAGTTCTCATGTACAGATTCATATTTGCATGGAAGTTGCTCTTCAGGTTTAGGAATATCAGCATTTGAAACAAACCTTTTCAGATATTTCTTAGACCTGCTGAGTCCGACTGCAGTGCCTCCAAAGCGAAGGAAATCAAACTACAAAGAGACCATACATGAAGAGGAATTGGTTCCCCATTTTGATGAGCACGGGAGCACGGTGCAATGTTTTCATAACTTGTTTCCAAACTTTTAAGTTTAAAGCAGCCTTTCCCTTAGGCTGAAACCAGTAACAATGCCTTTTTATAAGAGAAAATAATTCCTTGAAACTCTTTGGTTTCACCTTTATACCCAATCCTTTGAGTAACATCCGAATAAGACGGGCATACTCAATTTCTACTGAAGCGTAATTTCCCATTACTCTGAGCTTTCCCGGTGGTCTCGCGTACTCTGGGCATACATTTACCACACGGTCAGGCCTCTCTTAACTGTGCCCCGTTTTGGGTGCCACTTGTAAGTTACGGGTTGTTGCCGAAAGAAAAGAACCGACGAGAAGACTTGATGAAAGATGAGAAGACTTGATGAAACTAATTTCAGGGGTCTCACTGAGATTAATCTCTCCAAGTGAGCTCAGAGCCTCAGAAGCATCTCACATTTATTGAGGGCTAAAGACAGGCTAAGGAATGTATATAATTACTTAAGTGAATACAAACTGCTCTCTCTACTAACTTCCGCCATTTGCCTAACACTAGGTTCCCACGATTGCTAGCTGATAGCATCCCAGCAAGGGATCAAAGGACAGGGCCTCTACAGGAGGAGCTGTTACCTAGAGTCCCATTTCTGGGAAATTCAAACAGACAGCAATCCCTCTCCGGTTTTGTCTATTGTTCCCTACTATCTCAGAACATTAGGTTTTTATCTCAAATCTACATTTGTGTATTGGTTCCATTTTGGTAGTTCATATTTGTCTAGAAATACATGTATAGATTTTGGATTCCCCAATTTATTGGAATGCAAGTTTTCAAAATAGATTTTAATTGTGTCTGTTATGATTTCACTATTTTCATTTCTAATTTCACCAAACTTTAGTACGTTTGGCTAAGGCTTTATTAATCCTGTTCTTTCAAAGAACCAAACTTGATCCATTCATATTTTCCTTTTTTTGTCCCAAATCCATTAATTTCATCTCTGATTTTTATAATTTGTTTCCTGCTACTAGTTTTGGATTTGGATTGTTCTTTTTTTTCTCATTAGGTCATGTGGGGTCTTTCTAATCAATGCTGGAAACTTCACTCTTGGAACTGTTTTCATTGTGTCTCATACCTTCTGGTATGTTGTGTTTCCATTATCATTTGATTTCAGGAATTCCGTATTTATTCCCTGATTTCTTCTGTGATCCTGCAATCGCAAACAGGAACACCAAGAATGTCACCCAGGATTTGAAGCAGATTTACTTTAATATTGACAGACACTGATAGTGTTTCTAGACCACTACATTGAACAGGAATATTGTGATTAGATGTCTTCGTGTTATTCTTGACTGGGATCATTCCCAAAATATCAGGCCCTGAAGGCTCAGGGAGGGAAGTTTTAAATGGAATTGAAAGATGAAGTATAGAGGCAGAGTACTTGGCTATCTTTGATTAGTTCTTACAATATGCATTACAGTGACCAGCTATGTATCACAGTCACCAGATGTTTCTTTTTTCTTTTTTTTTTTTTTGTCTTTTTGAGACAGGATCTCACTATGCAGTTCAGGCTGGCCTTAAGCTCACTTTGTAGCTCAGGCTGGTCTCGAACTCACAACAATCCTCCTGCCTCAGCCTCCCGAGTGCTGGGATTACAGGCATGCGCCACCACACCCGGCTCGGATGTTTCTAAGAAACAAAAGGAACTGTAACGGGAGCTGTTACCTGGGCAACTAACAGAAACTGAAGTATTCTGGGGGGGCATTTTCTGCTATAATTCACTGGCTATTCAAACTATATTATTTAATTTCTATGTGCTAACATAGTTTCTGTATTTCTTTTGCAGTGAATTTTTAGTTTCATTGTACTATATTCCTGCACTATGCATGTGATGGTTTCAATTCTTTTGTATTTATGTAAATGTGCTTTATAGCCTAAGATATGCTCTATTATGGAAAAAGTTCCTGGTGCTATGAAAAGAATGTGTGTTCTGTTATTGGATGAAACACTCTATAGATACCTGTAAATTCATTTGTTTGATCGTGTGATTTAATTTTCATATTTTCTGTTAATTTTTGTTGTCTAGTTGGCTTGTATGGCATACATAGTTGGGTATGAAAGTCCCTTGTTATTATTTTATTGTCTTTTGCTGTCCAGTAGTTTTTGTTTTATGTAACTGGGTGCATTGACATTCACTGCATATATATTTATAATTGCTCTCTCTTCCTATTGAATTGTTCTCTTTACCAGTATGTAGTTATTTCATCTCTTGCAATGAGTTTTACCTGAAGTCTGCTTTGTCAGAGAATAAAATAGTTTTATCTGCTTGCTTTTGGGCTATGATTGGATGGAATATAGTTTCTATCATTCAATTTATGCTTTTGCTTTCTGATGATCACATTTGTAGGTAACATACAGTCAGGATTTTTTTTAATGCACTCTGCCAGACTGTGTCATTTTATTGGAGAGTTAAAGTCATTAACATTGAGAGTTATTATTATCACCTATTTACTGAATCGTATCATTTCATTGTTTTTACAGTGTTGACTCTTACTTTTTTTTTCCTTTTCTTTAACTACTCTCTCAGATATATATATATATTCTTTTGGTCTCTTAAGTGGTGGTAGCCTGTATATCTGTCTGGAATTTATTTAAATTTTTTCATTGATGGTTTAGCAGCCATGAGATTATTTGTCATGCAAAGTATTTCACCATCACTTTGAGAGAAAATTTTACAGTATATTGAAGTGTGGGTTGACAGTTCTTTTAGGGTTAAAAAACTTCAGACTAACTTCTGCCAACCTTAATTCTCTTTACAATTTACTTTTTTTCCTCTACTAGCTTTTGGGATTTTCTTTTTCAAAGTGTTTTTTTTTTTTCTCTCTTTTTTTAAAGAATGAAACATGGTGGTAGGATAAAAAGCAGCATCAGAAATGATACAATATTTCACTAAACAAAGTAATAGGAATTCAACAATGATTGCTGTATTACATAATGCTATCTTCAAATTATTTGTTCAGATTACCAAATCTAAATATTTAAGATTCATTTAAAGAAAAAACTAAACAAAGACCAAGAAGTTATAAGAAATTCAAAAGAGGAAAAAGCACCAAACAAAACAAAATTTTAAACATTAATTGCTCCTTTCAAAAGATCACCAGAAATTGACAAACTATTCTGCATACAAACCATAACATACCTTTTTCACTTCTTTCATTTGTCATTTACCTCATACCAGTTTTTCTTTCCCATTGAACAATTTCTTTCCCTTTCACACTTTCTGTTGTACCTTTTAGATTTTCATTACTCTTTAGGTTCTCACACTAGCAAGATAGTACAATGCTTGCAAATGTAGATCTGATTTATTTCACTTACCAATATAGTCTCTAGCTGCATCCATTTATTTACAAAACCCTCAAATTTATGTTTTTTTTTATGGCTAATACTCAACTGTGTAAAAATATCATATCTTTTTATCCATTCCTCACTTGATGGGCATTTGTTTCCAAGATTTATCTATGACAAATTGGTCTGCTATAAAAATGGGTACACACATATCACTGTGGTATGATGATTTCAGTTGTCAGAAAAATGCCTAGGAGATTAGCTGGCTTCAATGAAACCTCCAACCCTAGCTTTTTGAGGAATCTTTGTACTGATTTCTATAGTGCTTGTACCAACCTTCACTGTCAACAACAGTGGGGAAGAGTTCCTTTGTCCCCACAGCTTCCCTCCAGCGTTTGTCATTCACTGACTTCTTGATGATAGCCATTCTTTCCGGTATAAGATAGTATGTCATTGTTTTAATTTGCATCTCTAGAATAACCAATGATGTTGAACATTTTTTCATAGATTTATTTGTCATTTGTATCTCTTCATTTATGAAGTGTATATTCATATCAGATGCCTGTTTTTGGATTGGATCTTTAAATTTTGGAGGTCTAATTTTTTTTTTTTTTTTTGGCAGAACCAGGGATTGAACTCAGGCCCTTGCACTTGCCAGGGAAGCACTTATTCCACTGAGCCATCTTTCCGAACCTCTGATTTTTTTTAAAAAAATTCTTTATATATTCTAGATAGGAGTCCTCTGTCTGATGGACAGCCTGCTATGATTGTCTCCCTCTTCATGGATTTTCTTTTCACTCTTGGCTGTTTCTTTTGATGTGCAGAAAAATTTGAAAAAGATGAGATACTAATTGTTGGTTCTCTGAAATATCTCCCATGCAATTTGATTTTTGTTTATGAACTCCTTTCTTACCCCTATGTTCTTTTTTTTTTTTCTTTTTTTTTTTTTTTTAGGGAAGGGTCTACATAGAGTGTTCAGGGTCTCACTACTAGATCGGACTCGTAGTGATCCACCTGTTTATAGCCTCCCAAGACCTGGGATTACAGGTGTGTGTCACTACATCCAGTCTCAATTGCCACCTCAGTACACCCCAGGTGGGGGCAGCACAGCAGGCCCAGAGATTGAATCCCTGGCCCCTGTGCCTGTTTGCAGGCACTTTAATCTGCTGAGTTATTTGGCTCCCCTATGTTCTTGACATTTGCACCTAATTTCTCTTCCAGAAGATTTTGTGTTTCTGTCTTAATATTTAAATGTGTGGTCCATTTTGACTATAGTTTTGTGCATGATGAGAGAGATGGGTCTATTTTAAGCCTTCAGTATGTAGAGGGCCAGTATTTGCAGCACCATTTATTATTAAAGAGGTTATCTTTCTTCCAATGAACATATTTGGCCCCTTTGTTCAACATAAGATGGCTGAGTGTGTTTTTAGTTGTGTCTACATCTTCTAATCTATTCCATTGTTCCTGACGTCTGTTTTTTTTTTTTTTTTTTTTTTTTTTAACCAGGACCCTGATAATTTTATCATAGTAGCTTTGTAGTATAATTTCAGGTTGGGGATTGTGGTACCGTCTTCCTTGCATTTGTTATCCAGGATTGCTTTTGCTATTCTACATCTCTTCTGGTTCTAGATGAATTTTAGGAATGTTTTTTCTAGATCTGTGAGGTGTCCTAATAGTATTTTCATCAGGATGACATTGAATCCATATAATAATTTTGGGAGCATGGCCATTTTTGCAATATTAGTTCTTTCTATCCAGGAAAAAGGAATATATTTTCTTTCTCTAAAATCCTCTTCTAACACTTTTTTCAGAGTAGTATAATTGTTGCTATATAAATCTTTTACTTCCTTTGTAAGACTGACTTCAAGTGTTTCATTTTGGGGATGTTCTTATGAAAGGCATCATTTCTGTAATTTCTGTCTCTGCATTCATTTTGTGTTGAAATACTATTGACTTTTTATTGTTGGTTTTGTATCTTGCTATGCTGCTGAATTTGGTTATTAAATCTAAAGTGTCTTGGTGGAGTTTTATGGTTTTCTGTGTAGAGTATTATGTCATCAGCAAATAATGATCATTTCCAATCATTATTGCTTTTATTTTGTTCTCTTGTGTAACTGTTTTGACTAGTGCTTCCAGAACTATACTGAATAAAAGTGATGACAGTGGGCATCTTTGTCTTGTTCCTGATTTTAAATCAAAGGCCTTCAGTTTTTGCCCATTTATGATGATGCTGGTGTTGGCTTTTATCAGGTCAAGGTAAAGATCATCTTTTCTGATTTTCTGTAATTTGTTTTTTTATCATGAATGAGTGCTGGGCTTTGTTAAAAGCTTTTTCTGCAACTATTGAGATGATCATGTGATTTTTTTTCTTTGGGTAATTGATTTTTTAATTGATTTTTTTTTGTAATTGATTCCTTTATTTTACAATCAGCCACAGTTTGGACTTACGGCTTTTTTCTCATTTTATGTAATGATTGTCCTTCTCCAAAGAATGCAACAAATCTACCTCCAGCTTCATCCTCTTCAACTTTTTCGATGAGTGGACATGATTTTTTTTTTTTTCTTTTCTTTTACAGTACTGGGGATTGAACTCAGGACCCTGTGCTTGCCAGGCAAGTGCTTATTCTCCTGAGCTATCTATCTCCCCAGCCCCTGGATGTGAATTTCTGATGACAGTGATCTTACCAAGTTTAAACCTATAATTAGGAATTCCACTTTTAGTGTCTCCAGGCTTGACTGAGGAGGGACTAGGCTCAACCCCTTTTTTCTTTCCATCTAGCCTATTCCTAGAATATGAGAAGGCACAGAAACCTAGCTCACCAGCATAGCCACTATGGCCAGCATCACTTTGAGCTGACTTCTCATGTTGAACTTGTCTTTCAGGGTCTCCGTAGCCCAGAGGACCATCAAAATCCACATTCATGTCACATTCAGTGATGGACACAGCCTCATCAGGCTTGGTTTCCATCACCTGTAATTCATAAATCTTCTCATTGTAGTTGACAGTGATCACATCCCCACCCTGCTTTGGGGTTAGTGATGTCTAGGGAGTCAGGGCTCTGAGACTGGAATTTGAAACATGTGGCCACTTGCAGGTTGACTCCATCTGACTTAGGCCCCCTTCTTCCAACAGCAAATTCTGCATCATCCAGTGTGGGAGGTAGCAGATTCCCTCATCAGCCACAAATTCCAGCACATTACAATGTGTCATGTGGTCAGAATTCTTATTGGTCAGTTTAAACAGTATGGGGTAGGTAATGTTAAGTTGGCTAAGTTGATTGAGGGCTGATGGTGGTATAATTATCTTCCCTCCTTTCTCCACATCTGACCTGTCATTAGGCCCTGCAAGCATGGACACAGAGAGGCAGTGGTATTGTGTGGAGAAGTGGTTCTGGAAGACCAGGGAATTGGGTGGTTGAACATGTTGAAAGAGAGCGTATGGACACTGCTTCAGATGCTGCTTCTCTCAGGGGCATTAGGATAGGAACCACTTGATGTGTGTATGACATTTATGGTTTTGCATATATTAAACCATTCTTATATTCCTTCCTGGGATGAATCTCACTTGATTATGATGTATAATCTTAAAGATTTGCTGCATTAATTTTTGGTAGTGTTTTATTGAGGATTTTAAAATTTATATTCTTTAGAGAGATTGGCCTGTAGTTCTGTTTTGGTTGAGTCCTCTGATTTTGATATCAGAGTAATACTTGCATCCTTCAATGACTTTGGGAGAATTGCTTCCCTTTCAATTTCATTGAGGAGTTTGAAAAGAGTTGGCATTAGGACCTCCCTGAATTTCTTGTAGAATTCAGCTATGAATCCATCAGGACCTGTGCTCTTATTTGTTGGCAGGATTTTTATTACATTTTTCAATTTCATTGACTGATACTGGACTATTCAGAATTTTAATATCTTCTTGATTAAGCTTTGATAGTTAATATGTATCTAGGAATCTCTCCTTTTTTCTATATTTTCAATTATGTGAGAGTAAAGATGTTGGAAATAAGTATCATATGAATTTCTATTGGATCTGTAGTAATTTTACCCTTTTCATTCCTCATTGCATGAATTTGAATTTTTCTCTTTCCTTTTTTTAAAATGAGGTTTGCTAGGGATTTATCAATTGTATTTATTCTTTCAAAGAACCAACATTTCGACTCAGCAATTCCTTTTTTTTAAAATTTTACAGAAGAGTCTACACAGGGTGGTCAGGGTCTAGACCAGACTCATAGTGATCTGCCTGTTTACAGCCTCCCAAGAGCTGGGATTATAGGTGCATGCCGCCACACCCAGTCTCAATTGCTGTCTCAGCATGACCTGGAAGCAGGTCCAGGATGGCAGGCCTGGGGCTCAAACCCCCAACCCTGTGCCTGATTGCAGGCACTTTAATCTGCTGAGCTATTTGGCCAGCTCTGAGTCATTAATTCTTTGTAGTGTTTGTCTGCATTGAAAAGTTCTTATCTTTGTAATTATCTGTCTTCTTTGAGATTTGGAATTGAATTGTTCTTCTGTTTCTAGGAGTTTTGAGGTGCAGCGTAAGATTGTTTATTTGGGATCATTTTGTTTCCCAGATGTGAGAACTTACTTATCACTATAAATTTCCCTCTTAAGACAGGCTTCATTGCATCCTACAGGTTCCAGTAAGTTGGGTCTGCATTTTTATTAGACTAAAAATATGGTTTAATTTCTTCTTTGATGTCATATGTGACCCATTGATTATTCAAGAGAGTATTAGTTTTCACGTGTTTATGGAGATTTGCTGTTTCTTTAGTCAGTAATTTCCAGTTTCATTACACTAATATGCTTGAAATAATTTTGACTCATTTGCATTAACTTTAAAATGTTCTATGTGGTAGTACATGTTCTATTTTAGAGAACATTCCATGCACAGCTGAGGAAAATGTGTATTCTGATGCTGTTGGGTGGAACACTCTGTAAAGGTCTACTAAGTCCATTTCTTCATAAGTTTGATTTAGTTCTGTTTATTTCTTTGCTCATTTTTTGCATGGTTGATCTATCTATTTGCATCAGTGGGGTGTTATAGTTCCCTGATATGATGTTATTCTCATTAGATTTTTCATGTATGTTAAAATTTGACTTATAGCTGTTTGCTCCTCCAGTGGATGCATATATATTTATAATCTTCCTCTTGAAGTTTTCCCCTAATAAGTATGTTAGTGACCTTTGTCTCTTAATTACTCTTGGTTTCTTTCTTTCTTTCTTTCTTTCTTTCTTTCTTTCTTTCTTTCTTTCTTTCTTTCTTTCTTTCTTTCTTTCTTTCTTTC
>PVKA01006309.1:0-67157 GCA_004027165.1 Ctenomys sociabilis
TCTGTCTCCATCTTTCTCTCTTTCTGTCTTTTTCTCTCTATCTCTCTCTCTGGGATAGAACCTAGGGCCTGTCATAGTCTATGTAAATGTTCTACCATTGAGCTACATCTCCAGTGCTTTTTTATTTATTTGTTTTTTAAATTTTCAGACAGGGTCTTGCTAAGTTGCTCAGACTGGCTCTGAATTTGCATTTCCCCATCTCAGCCCCCAAGTGGCTGAGGTTACAGTTGTGTACACCACACATAGTGATAGATCCTCATATTGTCTACCCGTAGCCCACTGAAAGTTTTCATGTAGAGCAGGGAAGCTGAGTGCCTCCCTCCGACCATGTCAGGAGTTTCCATTACCCCCACCATGCATCTCCGCATGCTTTCTGAGACTATGTATCCCCTAGAAAATTTGCCTAGTTTATGTCTTGTTAAGTGGCATGGGTTGGTAAAAAGATTTATAAGTGGACAGCAGGTTATGGAGTAGGCTGAGCTTCAGTGACCCAGAGTTAAGGATGGTCCCGTGATGGAGAGGAAAAGGAATCTCCATTTGGGGTGGGGAGAGAGAGTAGCTTCCTGGGCAGGATGCTGGAGAGGGGAAAACAGGGCATCTTCATTGTAGGTGGGGGCTGCTTCAAAGCCTGTGGAGAGGGGAGGCAATCTCTTAGAGCTCTGACTAAATAAATATGTCCTATTAAGAGTAATGGAAGGCTGGCCAGATAGCTCAGCAGATTAAATTGCCTGCTTGGGCAAACACAGGGACTGGGGTTCAATCCCCCACATGCTGTGCTGCTGCCCCCACTCTGAGACACTGACTGAGACTGGGCGTGATGGTGAGCACCTATAATCCCAGCGCTTGGGAGGCTGAAAACAGGATCACTAAGAGTCCAATCTGTGTAGTGAGACACTGTAAATCCTGTACTAAAATACATACAAAAAGAAAAAGAGTAATGGGAGGGCTAGGGAGATAGCTCAGCAGCATAAGCACCTGCCTGGTAAGCGCAAAGTCCTGAGTTCAATCATAGGTACCAAAACAACAAGAACAAAAAACAATTAATGAAACCATAGTTCCCCTTGTCAGAGAAGGAATTTATAGTCATGGAAAAGAAGACTAAAACCTTGTGACTGTTGATGTGAATGTGTGTTTTTAAATATGTACAAACATAGAAAGCTGGGCCAGGGAGATAGCTCAGTAGAATAAGTACTTATCTGGTAAGCGCAAGGCCCCAAGTTCAATCCCCAGTACCACAAAAAGAAAAAGAAAGCCAGCTACCAGTGTACTTGTGCATATATCTGTGTATGTGTTTTCTAGTTCTGTCCACCACAAAGATCTGGAGGAAAGGACACCCCACCAGCATTGAACACACATAGTCCTCAATGTTCCTTAATAAATACCCTTCTTTGTTAAAAGAAACAAGCATCCCTTGCAGAAATGGTTGGTTCCGTGGCTGGCATAGAGAAAGAACAAAATGAACCTAACATTTCTGTTAGCTTCAACATAGGAGAATTCCTAAAGAATGCTGGGAACCTACCAAAGGGACGCAGAAGCCAGGTTCCAGGTACTTCCAATGGTCATTTGAGGAAACTACCTTCAGTCCTGAATTATAACCCATTGGATAAGATCCGAAAGTGTGAGTCACATCAGTGTAAATAATAAATGATCAAAAAATATGGTAAGGCACAGGATAGTTTAGTTTCCTAGCCACAAAATATTAAGTACAAAAGAGAGGTTCCACAGTGTCAAAGCTGGCAGATGCCACCTTTGTCAGTTGGTCACAGTGTACAGTGTCAGCAACAGGATAGATCAAGACCACACGCCACCTGCAGACGCAGGAACACAGCCTGCGCCTGAGGTTCACAGATGTGAGTACACGTTGTGAATCTCATCATGAGGAAATATTAGACCCAAACTGAAGAAAACTCCACAAAATCGCCAGCCTGGGCTCTCTGAAGCATCAAGGTTGTGATAAGAGAAGTGGCAAGATGAAATAAAAAGGATGACTATAAGTTGGGATTCCGAACCAGGTTTTTAGCTATCAAAGACATTATGGGGGCAATTAAAAATTTTTAACGCAGTCTGACAGCCAGTCAATAGAATATGTCAGTGTTTGCTTCCTAATCCTATTGGTTGAGTTTTGTTAGTAGGGATGTACAATCCACACTAAATATTCATAGTGGCATTCTTTTCTGAAATGGTTCCTAAGCATAATTCTGTGCACCTTTTCTGTAAGTTTGGGGCCATTTTATTTTTCTTAACATAGTCAATTAATTACTTTTCAATGGACGCTGACTGTCATGATGGTATCAGTTGTTATCAATTCTGCAATATAAGCACGGGTAAGAAGACCAAGTCTGGAAACATTAAGAATAGCCTACTGTATAAACGAATCAACTTCTGTTCTTATCACTACCAATAGATTCTCAAATTCATCATACATTCTCTCTGGCAAGGCCAGCTACCCAGCAGAAGTTTTCAGCTAGTGATTATGTCTAAATAAATGTATTCTATCAAACTGAGAATAATTCTCCAGTAGAGGTAGCAATGCGATTTTTTTGAAAAATGATATACTAATGATGCAAATTATTTAATTACATATTATGAATGAGCCTATCATCTTGATTTATGCAACTTGCAGGATAAATTTTCCTGGTTCATGAAACTTATGTACCTGAAAACTTTAAGCCTGATATCCACACTAAACAAATGCTTGGCAGGCAAATAGACCAGCTGTCTGTTCCCTTGCTGATAGAAATCCTTATTTCCCTTAAAACCCTGCCACAGTTTATCTCAAGAAAGCTTTTTGGTCACCTGCTCCTTGGAATTTTTCCACAATTCTGTTTTCTTATATAATTGCTTTGTTACTCTAAGAGTATATAAACAGAGCTTTTGTATAACATCAATGGGGTAACATCTTTTTCAAGTGGAACAATTACTTTTTCTTCTCTACTTGTGCCTTATTTCTCAGTATTTTGTATGCACTCTTTATATGTAGTTGGAAAATGCAATAGCTTTAGATAATTTCATTTTTAAACATTTCAATACCTGCTTACAGAAGGTCAGATTATACACATATACGTATAATCTGATCACATATATTTAGTATATATATTAATTATAAAGTAGATAATATTTTAATTCTACACATATAATCTAACCATATGTATTTAATTTCTTTTTTTAAATATTTAGTACTGGGTCTACATGGTCTCACTACACAGATCAGACTTGTAGTGATCCTCTTATTTTCAGCCTTCCAAGCACTAGGATTATAAGCTCATGCCACCACAAGAGTTGTAATTGCTGTCTCAGCACACCACGGAGGTGGGGAGGCTGGCAGGGCAGGCCCAGGGATTGAACCCCTAACCCCTGTGCCTGCTTGCAGGCACTTTAATCCATTGAGCTATTCAGCCGGCCCTCCAGGCACTATTTGCAGGCACCTGGGATATAAGGGTGAGCAAAATGAATCAATCCCCTGAACTCCTAGAGCATTCATCCCAGTGAGCAGAGACAGACAATAAACACAGAACTCCATGGTGAGCCAGAGGGGACCTGAAGAGAAGGGGACAGGAGTGACAGAAGTGGGGGAAGCAGTGTGTTATTTCATCACAGTGCTTGGGACAGGTGTCTCAGAGGTGATGTGCAAATGTGGAATTGGACCACAGGAGGTCGGGCACCAGAGACGTCTCTGAGGCTGGAGCATTCTCAGTGGAACAGCAAGGCAGGTGTAGCTTCGTAGGAAGTCACTGTCCCCCACCTTGAAAGTCACTGCAAAGCACCCCCATGGGGGCAGAGCCCCTGTGATCCATGGGGGCTGATGCTGCAGGTGGACTGAGAACAAACAGAAAGACACCCTCCTCTTTTTATTGTGCAGCACTCAGTGGTAGGTATTGAACCCAGGGTGTTTGACTTTTAACTTGAGAGCAGCCGAATCCTAACCATTAGAGGGTCCGACTTTTAACTTGAGACAAGCAGACTCCACAGCCTCCTGCCTCAGCCTTCTAGAATGCTGGGACTGCAGGGAAAACTCCTTTCCGTTCCAGTGCCTTGTGGAAAAAGCTGGACCTGACCAGTTTACCTTTTAGCATTATAAATTTTTTTTTTTCAAAATTTTGTCTTGTCTGTTGACTTTGTGTAAGGTCCAATTGGCCTTCTAGAGAAGAGTCCCACCCCTCCCTTGCCATTATTTTTCTCTCAACTCACGTCTCTCTCCTATTATTTTTGTAATCTATAACTTCTAGGTGGTTTTCATGTTATGTGCAGACCTGAAGGCTCTGTTGAAATTTTTAGCTTTATTTTTTTATGCTTAAGTCTTTAATCCTCCTAGGTTATATTTTTCAATGTGATGTAAGATAGGGATCCAATTTTATGTTCTTTCAGACAGCCTTTGTGCTGAGGCTACTTATTAAATAATCCTTCTTTTCCCCTCTGCAATGAAACTTTGTCACCTATTATATTTTTGTATTTGTTAGCATTTATTTTGGGGTTCACCATTCAGTCCCACTGATCTAGTTGTCTGTGGCTAACTGATATCTCACACCTCGATTAAAATCTGCATGTCGTGATCTGTTATTTTGTAAAGCAAGTGTGTTCCACTCTCACTTTCTACTATGTTCCTAGCTCTTCTGGAAGCATTTAATATCACTCCATTCAACTAAAAATAACTCCATCATAGAGGCTTTAATCAAAATTAAATTTTTTATACATTAATTTGAGAAGATAGACATCTTAGGATATTAAAACTTCCCATTCAAGAAGTCTATTCTCTGAGATGTTATTTTATGCCATTCAATGAGAGTCTTTGGTTTTCTTCTTCTAGATATTACATTTTATTTTTCAATTCATGCCTAAATATTTGTGGCTTTTGTTGCCATTGTAATGAAAGCTATTTCTCAGCTTGTACTTGTAGGTGTTTGATCAGTGTCCGTGCAGGAAATGCATGGTATGCTCAAGTAGGGTTAAAAGCTCCGGGTAGTTCAAGAAGAATGTAGTTAGGAAGACATCAACAGGCTGAGGAGAAGCACCCCGGGGGTCGCCAGAGGAGGGGCGAGGGGCAGTGCTAGAAGTACAGTTGCCAGGACTTGTAGGAAAGGCTGTGTGAGGCGGCAGCTGCAGCAGAGGACTGCAAGGGGGGGCCTGCAGGTTTCGGTGGAGGAGGCGGTGGAGACCCAGCTAGGCCTCTGCAGAAAGGGAGCCTCTGCCTGCACGGCCCTCTGCTCCCCTGCTGGAGCCGGCCAGAAGCTCCTACTGGGCCACTTTAGATGATATCACATGAATTCTAATGACTTAAAAATCACATCCTCTAGATTTTCTCCGTGTATAACTGAATCATTTATTAACGCTTGTAATTCTATCTCTTCTTTTCCAAATAATTGTCTCATCAATTATTTGCTTTTTCTGTTTGCTAGAGTTGCTATATCAAAATATCTTAAACTAAGAGGCTTAAAAGGCAAAAATGTGTCATCTTACAGTTCTGGCGTGAGCAGTCCAAGGACCAAGTGTCAGCAGGGCTGGCTTCTTCCAAGGCTGTAAGGGAGAATCCACTGGACGCAGCCCGGCTCCTTCTCCAGACGTTTGCAGGGAGTGGTTGGTGCTTCCTGAAGCCCTGCCCTGCGTGCCGCCTTCGCATTCCCGTGCCATTCTTCCTTTGTGTCTAAATCTCACCATTTTACAAGGATACTGGTTCTGTTGTATTAGAGCTGGACTTTATGATCTTACCATAACTTACATTCTGCAAAGTCTTATGCCCAAACAAAGTCACATTCATAGGATTTGGGGGTTTAAAAATTTTGCATCTTCTGGAGGAAACAAATTTAGGTAACGCTGGCTTTATGTGATTAAAAGATGGAAAAGACACAGCTGTAAATTCACCTTTTGTGTATATTCCTTAATGAAATATCTTTATGCAGTCTTACAATTTCTATGGTTGATCAGCTATTCATACCTTTCACTTCTTATTAAGTCAATTTAGGTAATTTCTAGTTAGCTCTTTCTCTGCATTTTCAAAGTACTTTGCCATGCACAATACTACAATGTATCATGACAATTCTGTATATTTTTGTTCTCTTACAGTTCCTTCCCTAAACTCAAAAGAATTTGATCTTTCTTTAAAAAAACAAATCTCACGATTAATTTACCTTTCTACTATTTTTCTATTTTATTAATTTTACCTCTTAGGGCTGGCCAAATTAAAGATTAAAGCCCCTGCAAGCAGCCGCAGGGGCTGGGGGTTCAATCCCTGGGCTTGCCACACTGGCCCTGTCCCCAGGACGTGCTGAGAAGGCAGTTGAGACTGGGCGTGGTGGCGCGTGCCTATAATCCCAGCTCTTGGGAGGCTGTAAACAGGATGATCACTATGAGTCCGATCTCTAGAAGTGTGAGCGACATTATTGGTCACTTGAGAAATACAAATTGAAACAACACTGAGGTTCCATCTCAACCCAGAAAGAATCGCTGTCATTAAGATGTCAACCAATGACAAATGCTGGAGGGGATGTAGGGAAAAGGAGCCCCTTTCCACTTTTGGTGAGAGCGTAGACTCACCAAAGCACTATGGAAATCAGTGTGACGATTCCTAAAAAAACTTGGATTAAAGGTCCCATTTGACCCAGTACTCTCCTCCTGGGTATTTTTCCAGAAGAACTGAGAATATATCACATAAATATTTGTGCTGCCATGCTCATAGCAGCACAATCTGTCAAAGCTAAATTTTGAAACAACCCAAACATCCATCAACAGAGGAATGAATAAAAAAGATACGATGTTTTTATACAATGGAATATTACTCAGCTATAAAAAATATAAACTTGAGGCTTTTATAGGTAAATGTGCTTAAAAATACAATGGTTTTTTGAAATCAACTTTTTCTCAAATTTCTAACCATTGCAGTAAAATACTTACATGCTGTATCATTAAAGCACACATTTTTAAAATTTTTTTTGGTGGTACCAGGGATCGAACTCAGGACCTTGCACTTGCCAGGCAGGAGCTTATGCCGCTGAGCTAAATCCCCGGCTCTAAAGCACACATTTATGAGAACTATTACTTTTTTTTTTTAATAAGTTTTGCCTTTATCATTAGATGATGTACCTCATTATTCTATTTAGTGTTTTGGACCTAGAATTCCATTTTATGATATTAATATTGTGTCTCAGTTACTCTAATGAAGGAAGGAAAGATTTGTTTTGCTCACAGTTAATCGAGGTTTCAGTCCATACTCAGCTGGCATAGGGCAGAGAGCATCCTTTCATGGTAGAAGCAAAGAGCAAAAGAAAAATGAAGGAGTAGCAGCAACAATGGCTACAGATAGGACGTCTGTCTCTCTTATGTTACATTCAGGCTATATGCCCCAGGCTGGGTGACATCCATAATCCCAGCAGTACTAAGATCCACAATTCTAGTGGATCATGAGTTAATCTCAAACTCTACAAGTCCCTACCCCATGACTGCATGAGACTTTTGGCAGACAACTAGACACAAATCGTAGCACAATGTTATGCCAACTTTTCAGATGGGTTGTTGCTCAGCCACGGAGATAACTCAGCAGTCTAAGTGCCTGCCTAGGCAAGTGCAAGGACCCAGGTTCAATGCTGGGTGTAGCATGTCATGCTGGCCCTGCCTTGAGCACACCAAGCTAGCCACTGAGGCCAGGTGGGGCCGGTGCACACTTGTAATCCCAGTGCTGGGGAGGCTGAAATGGGAGACTCACTAGGAATCTGAGCTTCGTAGTGAGACCCCATACCAAATACATCAAATTTAAGAGAAAGAAAGAGAGAGAGAGAGATAGGCTGTTACTGTTAGCTATTTGATCTCCAGCATTTTCAACTTTTCCAGGAAATGTTGTTTTAGTGTGTTTCTTGAAAACTGCATGGAGCTTGGCTTTTATTTTTAACTCAGTCTGACTCTGTCTCTTAATAGGATCAGTCAGCACTTTACGCTGTAACATAACTGATGTTCTTGGTTGTGATCTTCTGGGTTCACGCTTATTTTTCACTTCCCCTTCCCCTTCTTTTTATCTAATCATTATGGGTTCCTTTTCTCCATAGTTAATAATGGAAATCCAGCCGAACATTTCTATTCAGGTAACATTTTTGGCTTCTCCCCAGAATTCTTTTCTTTCCCCCAGTGCCCTCCCCAGAATTCTTAATCAGACACATATTTCTACATTATTATTTGAAATTAAGATACCGAAGGGCAGGGATCTACTTCACCAGTGAAGCTGTTGTGTAGTATACACAAGGTCTTGTGTTAGGCCCTACCACCACCACCACCAACAACAACAAACAAAAAGAAAGACTTTTGAAATCAAGATATTAAGATTGTTCTCTACTAAAAATAAATATTTTACCTTTTCTTCTATCCTAATGTAGTAAGGTGAAACCATTTTCATGATGTTCTTGATTATTTAAGTAAACTTTAGGACTGATTTAGTAAGTAAAAATAACACAGGGCCAGCCAGGTAGCTCAGCAGATTAAAGCACCTGTGTAGGCACAGGCAGTGGCTGGATTTCCATCCCTGGTATGCCATGCTGGCCCTGCCTCGGGGGCAGGCTGAGCGAATGAGACTGGGCGTGGTGGTACACAGTATAATCTCAGCATTTGGGAGACTGAAAACAGGAGGATCTGTGTAGTGAGGCCCTGTAGACCCTGTACTAAATACACACACACACACACACACACACACACACCATAAAATTAAGTTTGGATTGCGTCAGAGATTGCACTAAGTAGGTCTCAAAGATTGGTGGCATCTTTACAACACCGTCCTTTGATCGGCTCCTTGAGAGTGTCTCATTACATAGGTCTGACCTTGAACTCACAATGCAGCCCAGGGTGTCATCAATCTCACTTTCTGTACTTATTCGCTTCTTTAATTTCATCCTCTGAGAAGTGTGTATTCATCTCAGATGCCCATTTCTGAATTGGGTCTTTAAATTTGAGGGCCCTGTTATATCTTAGTTCTTTATATATTCTAGACAGCAGACCTTTGTCTGATTGCTTAATAGTTAGGACTTTTTCAAAATTTGTGAGTTGTCTTTTCATCTGTTGACAATTTCTTTTGACATGCAGAAGCTCCTCAAAAAGAGTTGATCCCAGTTGTTGATTCTTTCAAGTGTTTCCCATGAAAATATATGTTTGTTCATGAACTCTTTACCTACCCCTATATCTTCAAGAGTTCCTCCTACTTTATCTTCCAGGAGATTGAGTGTTTCTGTTTTAATGTTTAGATATTTAATCCATTTTGACTTTAGCTTAGTGCATGGTGTTAGAGCTGGGTTAAGTTTTAACTTTCGGCATGTAGAAAGCCATGTTTTCCAGCACCATTTGTTTCTTTTTTTTTTTTTTTTTTTTTTTTTGCAGAGCAGGGTATTGAACTTAGGCCCTTGCACTTGTCATGGGAGTGCTTATTCCACTGAGCCATCTCCCTGGCCCCCACCATTTGTTAAAAGGCCTATCTTTCTTCCAATAAGCTTGTTTGGACCCTTTGTCAAAAAATGGTCCACATTGCTAGCCATCCATGAAATACAAATAAAAACAACACTAAGATACCATCTCACTCCAGAAAGAATGGCTATCATAAGGAAATCAACCAACAACAAATGTTGGAGAGGTTGTGGGGAAAGGGAACCCTTCTCCACTGCTGGTGGGAATGTAGACTGGTACAACCATGGTGGAGGTCAGTGTGGAGACTCCTCAAAAGAGTAAGACTAGAAATCCCATTCAAGCCAGCTATCCCCCTACTGGGAATTTTCCCAGAGGAACTGAAAACATTATATCATAGTGATATATGTGTACCTATGTTTATAGCAGCACAATTTGTGATAGCAAAATCTTGGAAACAACCAAGATATCCAACACATGAAGAATGGTTGAAAAAGATGTGGTATTTCTATATAATGGAGTATTACTCAGCTATTAAGAATAATAAACTTGAAGCATTTATATTGAAGTGGATGCCACTTGAACATATACTCATAAGTGAAATAAACCAGACACACATGTGCAAATCATATAGTCTCCCTAGTATAAGAAGTCAAAGGAAGAAATACAAATAGAAATGTACAACAACTAAAAACAATAGAGTCAGATAGGGCAAACTGAACGGCATACCCTGCAGGGTACTAAGCAGCTTTTCTTCTGTATGGTTAACAACCTAAGTTCACAGATCAAAATTGAAGAAATAGAAGAGTACAATGGCCAGCCAACATTTTGGCCCTAGCCTTTCAAGGTCAGTGAAGACTCAAGACATAGGTGAACCTGTACTGTAACATCATGAAACTCAGTTGTGCCCCAAATTTTCTGATCAAGGAGATTAGGGAGCCACAGAGGAAAGAGATTGATGATCTATAGTGTGCCTGGGGAGAGTCACATGGAGAGAAAACTTTCTCTCAGGCTCTCACAGAGAGCAAACTGGTCAAGCATTGGCCGTGACTCATCCGCATGGATGACACAGACAAAGGATCTACAGAATATGGTACAGGACTACAAGATAAACCCTAAGGGGACTTCACTGACCTCATAAGAAACATAAAGTACATGTGTTGGTATATAAGTCTTGCTCTATCTAGGTCTTAACCATCCAGCAGAAAAGTATAAAAATGAGGTATATAACATGGGGCCATAATAATAAGTTGAGCTGTAAATGGCTTTGGTCAACAACTTCTTTAGATAACTCACTATGATTGTGGAATGCTGGACTGTGTTGGATTGTGTCACCCAATTCAGGCACCTAAATTGGTTTAATGACAATGGAGTGCCCATCTTTGACAGGTCTAGACAAAAAAAGGGGTATATAAAGGAAGAATAATGTTGTGTGTGTATTAACAGTACAGTTAGGATAAAAATGCCATGCTTTTGCATAATTCTATGAGAAGCAAGATTTATATTAATAGTTGTTGGACAAGATATTATGTCAGCTTCTAATACTATGGACAACCACTAGGAAAATAACAAGGTAGAAAGTATTAATTATTGAATCTGTGATAATTCAAGTATAAAAAGTAAGATAAGTAAACAGCTACACTCTCTTAATTCACTGATAAGAGACATTTGCTATAATAATGTCTGTAAGTATAATATCATGTATGCACCTTGTACGATACCAAAACATTATGAAAACAGTTTGCAGTGTATTAATTTATTGAATCTGTCCTGTTAATTTGTCTTGAAACTGTCTCATTGCTACTTGTACTTCAGTAAAATAAAATCAAATAAAATAAAAACTCACTTCCTGGCTTGGCCTCCCAAGTGCTGGGATGACAAAAGTGCACACCATAGCCAGCAATGACATTGTCTTTCCTGATCTGAAAATATAATCTGTCCCTAAGTATTCAGGCACAATGCAATTTCTTTGTAAAGCACTTTCTTCATGCTACAATTAAATATTTATTAATTTTGTTCCCCAGATTTTGTATGTTTAATTTCTATTACAATGGAATCTTTATTTCCATTGTATTTTCTATGTGGTTATCACTGTTATAAAAGAAAGTGGTTGAGTTTTATGTAATTGTCTTATACTTACTTAGAAAATAGCCAGCACCATAAATTATAGTAGATATCTCATTAACTTCTTTGGGCTTTCTAGACAATCATGTTATTAATGATGATTTCCAACATATATTTTAAATCTTTTCTTTATCTTACCTATTGCACTGGCTATACCTGCAACATAGTATATAGAATAATTATACTTAGAGAAGGTAATTTTGCCTCTTCTAACTTTAGCCTAAATGCTATTAATGAAATCCTATTAAATATTAATTTGTTTTATTCTAATATATATTTTATCATTTTAACATAATTTTATTTTATACATATTTTAAGCCTTGTTTTTCTTCCTTTATTTCTGTTTGTTTATTATTAATTTCATTGAGAAAAAAATTGCAATTAGACAACTTCTTTTATTTTATTTTTTTTTTTTCGTAGAAACGGGGATTGAAGTCAGGCCCTTGGGCTTGCCAGGGAAGCGCCTATTCCACTGAGCCAACTCCATGGCTCCTTAGACAACTTCAAAACAGGTCAGTAGGAGAGTTACAACAATTAATAAATTGCATATTGTTGTCTTCATAGTGATTCTTCATAGCACAGGATGCAGGCATGATATCCTGTCCAAACACTATTAGTACAAATCTTTTGTCTCATTGAATTAAGAGAAAGTAGCTGTATATCTATCCTAACTATTTTGTATATACAGATACGAAATGGTCCTTCATTTATATCACCTTTTTTTCTTTAGTTTTGTCAGAGATGGGTATTCCATTGCCATCCAAGTACTATAGGTGCATGAATTCAGCAAAATACTCCAATATAGTCCAGAAGTCCACAATAGTAGTGGGTTATCCACAGGACTGGCATCTGTTTTGTTCTTTGAGACAAGACCTTTCTATGTTGTTCAGGCTGACCTTGAACTCATTATATAGCCCAGGTTGGATTTGAACTCATGGGTATCCTTTTGCCTCCGCTTCCTAAGTGCTGGGATTACAGTGTGAGCATACTACTCCTGGCTCTGATTTCTTGCAGGGAGGGGTTCCCTTTATAAAGTCTAGAATAAACCTGAAATTTTTAGGATGTCTTGATGTCTCTTGAACAAACACAATTTTCTTTCCTAATCTTTCAATGAGACGATTTCCATGGATGAAGGTACTTAAAGTTAATAATCTTCACGTTCCTAGCCTGTCCTATACTCGATTGATTGACTTTTGTTTTGTATTTTATATTTTTGTTCATAAGTGAAAATGATCTTACTTTTCCTCTCTTGAGCTGTATTTGTCTGATTTCAATATAAGGGATAATACGCTAGTCACTTAAAATGTGTTTGACACTCTTGAAAAAAATACATAAATGCATCTTAATTGTATTGAAATGGGTCGGACATGTTAATAAACTCTTTTCAAAAAATAAAGAATTCCATGGTTTAAGGTCTGGGAAATACATCCCTCTGTGAGACATTCACAGGATACCATGTAAAGGCTCTGGAAATTCTTTCAGGGAGAAAGTCTATTACTAACTCAGCTTTGGTTAACTCAGCCTTTCTAAAACTAACTGAAGCATAGAACGCTATTTATCAGGGTGGATGGCTGAATTGTAGTGGGGAACAAATATCATTAAAACATAACAGATGTTTTCTTTAAGAACATTTCAAAAACTTGGTTCTTTGTGGAAGGAAGTTTTAGAAATGTTGCTATAAGAACAAAAATGCTCTTTGGAAATTAGTCATAATAACAAAGATCCAGAAACAACAGAGAATGGTCAGGTTAAATTAGAATAACACATTGTGCATCATAAGCTAATGTGTACAGAGATTTTATTAAAGGCATGAAAAGTAAATATTAAGCAAGAAGTCAAGACAAAAATATATTCTCATCATACCTATGTTAAAGCCAAAGAAATTGAAACAAAGGATTGAGAATGAATTCACCAAGATATGAAAGTCATCTTGGATTTATTTTTTAAAAATTGTCTATTTCTTCATGTCTATAAGCATGTATTGCTTGCGTATCTTGGGAGAAGTGGCAATACAATGTAAGTAGAGACCTGCCATTTCTACCTGAAGGGAGTTGTTTTGGGGAGGGCACACATCAAGGGAGGAGGGCCATCGGTGGATCTGGCTGATACTTTTTGTCCTGCTGCCCATGGAAGGCCTTTCTAGGGCTGGCCACATTCTTGTGTGGCTTTGAGGGGGAGCAACCTCTGCTAAAGCCCCAACTATTTATTTTTTTCTCCAGTGGATTCTTTGCTCCATATTACTTTTACTAGCCAAAGCTTCCTTACACAAAGAACCACAGTCAAGGCACGAACGTTAGTAGAGGAGAGGACACAGTCCCGTGAGGTGGTAGGAGAAACCCAAAAGCCCACCATTCACTGGGGTTTCTTTCTGTCTTCTGCGAAGCTTACTCAAGCAACAGGCAACCCAGGTTGCTTTCGCTTGATTTGCACTATCACTTTACCTTGACAGAGTATGTATCTTCCAGATTTGTTTTTGCCCAACAGTACCTTCTCTGAAAGGAAAGATGGCAAAGGGTGAAGGATGGGAACACACACATGAAAGGCTCTTATGAACAATGGTTCTGTGTCATATGCACAGGCAAAAGGAAGTTGCCTGTCTGGCCCTTCCCAACACATGTCACCTTCTTCCACCTGTCTTCAAAGTGAGAAAGATTCCATTACCTCCTTGTCTTTTGCACTGGACACCTGAACCAGGTGACAAAGCAGACAATTTGGAGAAGCTACTGGGTAACAATTCTTAAGGCCAGATCTTGGGGTAGACCTTCTGGTAGATTTCCCTCTAATACTTGACTCTAAGCTCCTATGGGAGAATGGTGGGTAGGCGGAGGTGTCTTGTGGGGTCTCTCCCACCTGGCCTCTAAGAGGATCCAGGTGACCAACTGCTTGGACATGTCTGTAAAGAGCCAGGCTTCAGCCTGACTGCTTTCTCCTATCCTCTCCTTCTCCCCACATTACCTCTGGCCAATCTTATGCATTACAGCAATCTTACCCTGAGAGTAGAAGACTATAGAAAGCTTCCCTCTACTAGTTTCTAGGAATCTGCTCCTTTAGCCCTCTTCCCACCTCTCCTCTAACCTTCATCATGCAAATTCTGCCCCCAGACCAGGGCCAGCAGCTGTTATTCATCCTTTTTCCATCTTGAGGTACAAAGACCTCTGAAGTTTTCCTGAAGAGACAAGATCATTCTGGAACAAGGAAGCCCCTAGAGGTTTGTTTCCTCCTTGGGCTTTGGCAAAATTTCTGGAGCGTCCCTCCAGAAATTTTGAACTGTTCTACTACAAGAATGCTTTGTTACCCAACTCTTTTTGGCAGTTCCTTTTTGCAGTACATGTCTACCTTCCTCATGTGGTATCAGTGCACACATGTGACACATCTTAATATGTTTTTCAGTCCCTCTCCCCCCCTCCATCTCTTGATCTCTCCTGTTTGGACAGACCTCCTTCCCTATTTCCTATCATTTGTTTTTTATTTTTCTCCATATTTATAATTTGAGTGTCTCATAGAAAAGAAGCTATGTGATTCCTAAGCTTATATATCTGATTTATTTCACTTAACATTAGGCCTCAAGGTACATTTTCAAAGCTTTAGAGACTGAAGGGATGGAATGTCCTGTGAGGGCCAAGTCCATAGCAAGAACAGTCAAAAGAGGATCCCTTTCCCACCTCCAAGGCTCACACGTGTGAGCCACAGTTTTATTTGGCGACTTTATAATGCTATATTATTTTTTTAATTTTCTTTGTTACAGAAAGGAAAGCTTAGCTTTCCCAAGACTTTTAACAGTCTTGATATGCAATCACCTAATTCTGAGAACAGTGTAATCGTAGACGTTGCCATTTCCCAAGCACCCGTTCTGTACAGTACATCTGTCAACTCACTTCATTCCTGCAACCCTCCAGGGGCCAATTCTGCTGCTGCAGATGAGCAGGTTGAGGTGAAGAACGGTGGAATGCTAGGGTTCGTCTTCTGGCTGCAGTCATCTCTAGTAATTCAATACTGTCTCTGCCATGCTTAGAAAGGACAGAGCTGGGGACTCTCCCTGGTGATGGGTCCACCATGCCGCCCGGATCCCTGTCAGCTGGTGAATCCTCAAGCACCTCAGAGCAAAAGAAGCAGTGGAGAACATCTGGCTATTGACTCATTGTTTGTGAAATCTGCCTGCTACTTCTGGCTGGCTTTTCAGTTTAATCAAACATCTCTATCCTGGTGGCTAATGCTATGTAAAATCCCCTTCCTTCAGATCTTTCTTAATCCAACAAACAGTCAGATGGCAAAAAGAAGCAAGTTCTGTATTTTGCATCTTCACATTTGGGCCACCAGCTGCCTTAAAACCACACTGGTGACACCAGTCACCAATGTCCTGTTTTCCTAGATTTCATCATCAGAAGGGAGCCTCACATTCACATTTTCTGGGCGCTTCCATGCGCTGTGTATTTACTGTTTGCCTTCACATTACCTCAGACAATAAAATTGCTATTGTTGATCTGCACCTTTCAGAAAATTTGTGTGCATTAAACACTTTGGCAATATTTATTTATTCTGCCATCTGTTTCGCCATCTACACATTCTCAACAGCCTGGCCTAGAAAATGCCCAAAATCACCTGAGCGTCATAAAATTAGTCCGCGGCTGTCAGAGTGTCGCATGGAGAACGCAGCTGCTGTCCTGCTGCCTGATTTAATGAGGTTCCAAAAGTACGTGGTCGAGGATGCTGCCCCTTGGTTGCCATGGAAACAGAGGTGCTCAGCGCAGGTGCCAGCGGTCTCAACATGGAGATGAGCCAGCTGATGGGTCATCATCGCTGGCCACGCCCTAATGGCACTAGGACAGATGTTCTCGGTTCCTCAAGAACAGAGGCTCAGCCCTATCCAGACTTGATTCTGAACATATTGTGTTGCCATGTAAACTTCGTCAGCCTAGCAAGACTTAGATTTTTTTGAGGATTTCAAAATTAGAAACTTGGAGTACTTCTGTTCTTTCGGATCCTAATTAATTGGTGATCTGTTGTTTTATTTAAAAAGAAAGAAACAATGTATGATCAACCCCCGTGCCACCCCCCTCCAATCTGGGAGTATTTGGTTTTATTCAGAGTCAAATTTGCCTCAGGAAGAAACTTCAGTTTTAATGAACAGAATAGGATAGCCAATGATTCTGCCTAAACTCACCCTTTGTAGGGTCAAAAGCTTTTTTTTTTTTTGGGTACAAAGCCGGTTTTCCTCAAAAAATCTGCTGTCCGAAGTGAAACAGCTTAATTTATAAACTTTATTGTTAGCTGTGTGAGCGGCTTGTGAGAGTCCGTATCACTTGGAAAGAAGAGGAAAGTCTGATATAAAATTAAACTTCTCCTCAGGTCATCCTGGATTCATGGAATTGTTTTCAGGTGAAAAGGGACAAATAGAGAATGGGGTAGCTAGACTGAGAAACCGCTAGGAAAAGGCAGGAGTGCTATTCTTCAAAGGTTTCAGTTTGGCAGCAGAAGTTTAAATCAAAATGACCTTAGGTAAACGTAGATTGCTCCAACTTTTGCAAGAGAAAGGAAACTTTAATTTTCTAGTTTCATCTTTTGAAGGTTTTTCTCCATGTTTGAACAGGGTCAAACAAATAGAATGCACTAGCCAATTAGCTCCGAGAAAATAAGGCAGCATATATGCTACCTCATGTAGAAAAAGAGCAAAGCATTCAGTTTTTCTGCTTTTTTGGCTGAACTGACAGATATTCTTTGTTCTTTAGGAATGTGATGATTTAAGCCAAAATTCTGCCTTCTGAATAATTCAGATAATTGCCTCGACTCCACACTTAGCTTGAATGTAAAAGATTTAACTTCAAAAGGTGGTCAATTAGAATCATGTTTTGATGGACTTTCCTCTTTTGAAAGAAAGAGATAGATATTTACTGCTTAATTAAACATTTTGAAGTATTTTGCAAACATAAATGAACCTCACAAATGGTGAATGTTATTAGTAGAATAGGAAGTCGTAGGGAGCAGCAAGTGCTTTCAAAAATAAGTGGAGGGTGTGTTTGCTATATTAGCCTTCTTTCTGTGGGAATCAACCAATCAAGCGTCCCCGTCGACCAGATGTTACCATTTCAAGGTTCGAGGAGACAAAGCTTTCATCCTGGCCCTCGGGAGCTTGTGCACAAAGTGATGCTTGTTACACGGCTCTGTAGCTGTCAGTCTGTGTCATGTCACTTAGAGCCACTGTCCTGTGCTGTAAACTGAAGTGAGCAGGCTGAGGGCTGGAGCTATACTAGGCATTTCTTGGGGCGCTGTTGACAAAGGAGCATGTAACATATGCACAAAAAAGAGATGTTACCACATAGAAAGAAATTAAATACAAGTTTTAAAGAAACAGAGGTGCTGCTAGACTTGGCTCCTTCAATAGAATATGGGTTCCAGTTTGATATTCCAATATGGTTAATTACATCCATTGTGGACACTTTCTCAAGCCCTTGGATAATGCTTCTGCTATGGTTTATGTCTAGTTGTCCCCCCAAAATCTCATGCAGTCATTGGGGCAGGCTTCTAGAGTTTGTGATTAATTATGATCTAATGTTGGGATTATGGGTGGGAGTGCTACACCCATTCTGGGGTGGATGGCCTGAATACAATAGAAGGAAGGGAGAGAGGTTTGCTAGTTGATACAGCTGTTGCTCCTCCCTTTTGACTCCTGCCATTTGCTATTTTCCACCATCATGAACAGCTGCCCTCTGCCATCTGCCTTAGAACCAGCCAAGTATGGACTGAAGCCTCCACTAACCATGAGCTACATAAACCTTTCCTTGCTTGATTATGGTTGCTGGGTACTTTGTTTGAGCAAAGAGAAAAAGGTAACTGAGATGGCTTCTAACTTAGACTAGCTTTGCATGCCCAAATGCCTTGAACACTGGAGTCATCTGCCAGGAAGGGTCCATAATTTCACATGAGCCATCTGCATACCTTGTTTCAAGGAACTAAAGTGACAGGTTTGCTACCTGAAGAGTAAAACAGTGTCAGGAGAGTGATGTGGTCCTAGTAGGTGACACTGAGCTCAACATGCCTGTCAGAGAGCTCTTGCTGCAATCTAAGAAGGAGGTGACAAGATTTGGACAAAAAAAAACATTTAGTGGTAGAGTCAATAGTTAGTGGATGACTGGACATGGGGATGAGGAACACAGAGCTAAGACATCTGCCTGGTGGCCCTGGACATGTACAAACTTCTTCCTAGAATGAACCCCAGAACCCAGCTGGCCCACAGGCCTTCATTCATGTGATGATGGTGCCTGCATCAGGCTATAAACACATCAAAGTAGAGCTTCCCCAGCGGACTTTGCAGGGATGGTCAAGTTTCTGTGTCCAGCTTCTTTTGGACTCAGGTCTCTACCTGTGTAGCCTGAGAAGAACCACTTCTAGATGGTGAAAAACCGTAGACAGTAGGCAGGCAGTCCAGGACAGCAGGGAGTATAGGCCCTTGGGAATCCCCAACACCTCAATTCCTCTAAAGGACTTTGGGCAAAGAACTCAAGCTCTGCTGGCCTTAATGTACTCAACTGTAAACCAGTGATGACAATAGATGGTCCTGCTCTTTGGTACCTGTTTCATTTCCTTCTGTAAAGGAGACAGAGAGCCTCTTTAGTTTTTTGGTTTTTTTTTTTTTTTTTAAGTTTTTATGTGGGCTTTTGGCTAAGTCAAGAAAACCAGTTAAGGTAAGGGCTGATTAACAACAGAAAACCATGAAAGTTTTATTGATTTTTCCTGTATACCAGTATTTCACAAGAAGGTAAAATCCAAAGAAATGACTGAAGCATGCTGCTTTAATTAATTTTAGACAAAGAACAGTAGGTTTGGAAAGGAATGATAGGACAACAGGATCCCTAGACTAAGGCAATAAATTCTAGGCAGTCATTAAGAGATAGAGGGTGGTAGAGGTATGCATGCGCTATATAGAAGCTTGTGGAAGACAAGGACTACATCAAAGTGTTTATTCAGGTTCACTGCAGTCCAATTACCAGGCTCTGGTGATCGAGGCTATTTTCTAACCTTGGTAAGTGAAGGGTGTCCCTCCCCAAAGAATCTTTATGGTTTTCCACGTGTAGTTAAATACAGCCACAGGGTCCTTTCTAAGGTCACAGTTTCTCAGCTGACTTCAGCATGAAATAAACTCGGCTTATTTCATGATAAAATAGTTTTAACTCCTTCACTCTCATTACTCATGCTTCCAGGGACACCCTGCTGATAGCCACTGCACCCCAAGCCCTCCACGTACCGCAGCTGAGGAACTCGCAGCAAGGGTAACCATCCCATCTGACCTAGAGACTGGCTGTGTAGCCCAACCCAAGGATGGACAGGTCCCTTGGAGTTCAAGTGGAGAGACCATTCTGGGAATGTCCTCCCCTACCAAAGCAGGGGAAAGGTTGATCCAAGGGATAAGACACTCCCAGCCTCATGGGCAGGCCACAAGAGGTTATGGTAACCAAGACTGAATTGGGCCCAGAGAGTCTAAATTGTGCACAATCAGGAATCCTAGAATTTGGTTGTCAAAGAGATTGAGGTTCCTTCATAAAGACTGAGGTCTACAGCCTGCTACCAGTTTTTATATTTTGTTTGTTTTTCCAGTGCTGGGGATTGAACACCTGGCCCTACTCATGAGAGGCAAGTGCTGTGTCACTAAGCTCTGGCCCCAGCATGTTTTTAGGAAGCTGTGTTGGCACACAGTCATACCTATGCTTATTTAAATATGGTTTGTGTATTTGTCCTCCCCATAGGCAGAATTGAGCTGTTGTAACAGAGACTGTATGGCTTCATAAGTCTAAAATATTTATTTCCATAATACTAGTAGGAGAGTGTGCCGACCCCTAGTTAAAGTGGGCTTGTGGGGGCACTTGACTCCAGCCTATCTCCACCCTGAGGAGTGCACAGGGTCTACATGTCCATTCTCCATGGACTCTCTGCTCCCATCTGCCACAGGCAGAAACCCAATCAGCCCTACAAACTAGAGACTTTCCCCATCCTCCTCACTTTCCCTATTTTAATAATGACATCAACAACAAGGAAGTAATCTGCATGTGCCATCTGGCTTCATCTTCATAGCACCCTTAGGAGGGAGGTGCTAGTATGATACCCACTTCATGGAAGAAATCGAAGCACAGAAGGGACAAGACACTTGCCTCAGGCTACATGTGTAGCCACAGTAGAGTCAGAGTGGGACCTAGGTTGCCCACTGTGCTAGGATACAGGTTAGTTCTTTATCCCAGGCCAGTCCTTCCCCTAGACTGGAAATCCTGTCTCTTCCCACTTTCTGTTCCACGCCCAAGGGCCAGCTCTGCTCTCTCCTGGAACATCAGCCTCACCTTTTACACTGGTTCCCTCTTGTCACCCACTAACTAGACTCAAATCCACAGCAATCCAGCTTGTCTTTAACAATCCTGGATCTCTCTTCTCTCTACCTCCTTCCCTCTCCCTCCTTCCCTGCTCCCTCAGTCTTCCTTTTCCCCTTCCATTGCCTTCTCCTCCTTTTCACACACAAGCTTTCCAGTGCTGTGACTGTCCCCATGAGCCCCAATTCTTCACCTCCTGTTCACACCCCAGACCACAGCAATCTGCCTCTCATCTTATAGGATATCAGGGTCTTCCAATAGGCAGTCCCTGTCTTCACCTGGTGTATAACCAGTTTTAAATAAATGTTCCTATGAGTGCATAAGAGGATAGACAAATAAATGGATACGTCAAATCTTACAAGAGTAACTCTTTATTTCCCACCTCTCTAACCAGCTCAGCTCTGGAAAACCTGAAGTTTGCGCATCATGACATTACACTTCCCACTCTCTCTGGGAACCCACCTTGGGACTGCATATCCACCCCATCTGTCCATTTAATGCTGTGGGACCAGCGTCTGTAAGCAGGTACTTGAGGTTAGCACTGGGTGTGTTATAGCTGCCTATGTCTAAGGAGTCAGTGGTCTCCTTATAAGCAATTGGATCTGAAGTTCTATGTAGGGATTATGCCTTTGAAAACATCCACAGACACAGAAGGAAATCAACACTATCCTTGGCATGTGATCATGCTTCAGATTCATCGGGCCTTACTATGCCTTCTCTGCTCATTATGGCTGCTGTTACCCAGCACAGCAACAGAAGAACAGCAGGTACAGTGGAGGCTCCAGGTACATTCTCAGATCAGCTTCCGCTGACATCTTGGAGACTGATGATGTTTTCTCCACTCCCACTTTTCAGAACAAGAAAATCTTTTTTAGCCGGTGGAATTGTTTCTCAGAGAAATGTGGATGAGCAAATTCTTCCCCCCTCCTGTGAAAATGCTTAGTGTTTCTCATTCCATATAATTAATAACTCCAGGATTTTCTGTTTATATGCCAGTTTGCTATTTACACAATACTGCACATGCTTTCCAACAACAAGATTCAAGTGGGGAGGGCATTGACGCACTGTTCCTTCCATCAATAGCTAATGGATGCCTGTTATAAGCCTGGTACCAGCCTGGGTACCATGGGAACACAGAAAAGGATACTGCCACCATAGAACTCTCCTGGGCTGCTAGGAGAGATAAACCATACTCATAAGCAATAGCATGACCCACAAAGTGCTGAATCTCTTGAGACGTGCAGTAGTAATGAGATGGTGGGCTGGGACAAGAGGGTAGCATCTTGGCTCTGGTGCACCAGGACACTTCAGGACAGGCACTGGCACTCCCTGAAGAGGGGCACTTTTGGGCCTCCAGTTCTCATGAGCCTGTAGAACTTCATGTGATCCCTTTGCTCAAACTTCAATTGATCAAGGGTAAATTCTTGGTATTCTCAAAAAGTCAAGTTTCTGTCCTAGACAGAAAGCTTTCTTGGGCAAGGCAATGATCCTGAAAAACATCCGCAGGTTTGAAAGTAGCAGCTAATTGGTAGGATACTCAATATGACTATCTATATATGCTGATATCTATGAACCAAGCAACTGCACTGAAGAGAGCAATGTGTAATAGAAGGGTCACACTTGGAATACCTGTCCTTCTGGTCTGCTAAATACATACTTCATATCATGACATACCAATTATTACCATACTGTCTCACAAGTAAAAGTTTTTTTTTAATGGGTAATAAGTGGAAAAAAAAAAGAGACACAAGGAAAAAAAAGTCACAGGATGGTCCTGCTACAATGCTGCATGTTGTTAGATTTCTAAACTTCTGTGTGAAAATATGTGTCTATTCCTATTTTTAAAAATTTTTCCTTCATATTTGGTAAGGACTTAAAGTTCAATACATCAGTACTTGATGGAAAATACCCATTCCACATTATGCCTAAGATGTTTGATATTTAGACAGATAATGAGGGTAAACCAAACTGCATATGTTACAGGGTAATAATCAGCTTCTCTTCTTGAAGGTTAACAACCTAAGTTTGCAGATCAAAAACTGGAGAAAAGGAAGGGCTGCAAGGTCAGCCAACATTTTGGCCCTAGACTTTCAAGGTCAGTGAAGACTCAGGATATAGGAGAACCTGTACTGTAACATCATGGAACTCAATTGTGCCCCAAATTTTCTGATCAAGGAGATTATGGAGCCACAGAGAAATGGGATCGATGATCCATAGTGTGCCTAAGGAGAGTCACATGGAGAGAAAACTTTCTCTCAGGCTTTCACAGAGAGAAAATTGTTCCAGCAATGGCCGTGACTCATCCACATGACTGACACTGACAAAGAATCTACAAAGTGTGGTACAGGGTTATAGGATAAATCCTGAGGGGATTTGACTGACCTTATCTGACACAAAAGTTACATTTCCTGTTACATAGGTCTTGCTTTATCTCGGTCTTAACCATCCAGCAGAAAAGTATAAAAATGATATAAAGTAAAGCCATATTAATATGCTGAGCTATAAAAGGCTGTAGTCAACAAATTCTGTGGATAACCCACTACTATTGTGGTCTGATGAACTGTGTTGGAGTGTTTTGCTGAATTCAAGCACCTATAGTAATTAAATGCCAATAGAATACCCATCTCTGACAGGACTAAACAAAAGAAAAGGGATACAAAGGAAGAACCATTTTTTATTTGTATATACAGAATAGTTAGCGTAGATATACAGCTACTTTTGCTTAATTCTATGAGAAGAAAGATTTGTAGTAATAGTGTTTGCACAGGATATCCTGTCTGCTTCTTGTACTATGGATAACCATTAAGAAGAGAACAATGTAAAATGTATTAACTATTAAAAATGTCCTATTAATCAGCTTTGAAACTGTCTCATATTTGTCTCTCAATAAAATAAAGCAAAAAAAGCTTTCTGTACCCCATGTACCCTTTCTGAGTCAGTATTCTCTCACCCTCTGTTAGTTTCAAAGTGTTTCTCCTTTATTTTTGTTTGCTTTCACTTTATTTTCTACTGTTGTTTTGAGGCTGAATTCCCAAAAAGCCCATGTGCCAAAGGCTTGGTCCCCAGGGCAGTGCCACTGAGAGTTGGAAGAACCTTTAGGGAGATGGGGCCTGCAGGGAAGTCCTTAGGTCCTTGGGGAGGTGCGCTTCATGGGGACAGTGGGGCCCTTGACTGCCTCTTTCTCATCTCTGTTTCCTGGCTCAAGAGGTTAGCACTCACTTGCCTCCTCAGAGCCCCAGCACAGAACAGAACCTCCACGACTGTGGGCTAATATATACATTTCTCTGCATGATTGTTTCCAGTGTGTCCTTATAGTGATGAAAGTAACACATTTTGGTTAAAACAGTAATACAGGGCTGGCGATAGCTCAGCAGACTAAGCACTTAGTCAAACCAGAGTTTGATCCCCTGCACCACTTGCTACAACTGATGCTGGCCCCGCCCGTGTGTGCTGAGCTGAGCAGGCCACTGAGACTGGGTGTGGTGGTGCACGCCTGTAACCCCAGCACCGGAGAGGCTGAAAACAGAAGGATCATTATGAGTCTGAACTGTGTAGTGAGTCCCTGTACCAAATACATAAAAAAGTAGAACCATCGCATTATAAATAAATTGGGAAGTATGGAAGTTTAAAGAATCAAGGGGAAAATCAATTATGCCCTTATTATCTAGAGGTAAAGGTGGTTATTACTTTTTGGCATATTCTTTATAACATTCTTATACCTATGAGTTTTTAACTTGGGAAGCACATATTAAACACACAGTTTAGGGGCCAGGGTGATGGCTCAGTGGAATAAGTGCTTCCTCGGTAAGCGCAAGGGCCTGAGTTCAATACCCGGTTCTGCCAAAAAACAACAACGAAAAAAAAATAGATAAACACACAGTTTAAAGTCTTTTCCCACAGCCATTAAAAACTCTTTTTTAAAAAGATTGGTAAAAATTAGCCTGAACCCTGAGTTGGATTCTGAGCATTGCAAAAGACCGGAGAGGAAAAATTCTAAAAACTTTAAAAAATTCTACAGAATATTTGATTGCGCTATACCTTAAATTTCTATCATGTTTAACATTTGGGTTGTTCTAATTTTATCTTAATATAAAGCTGAAATGACATCTTTGAAGAGTGTTCCCTGCCTTCTGGGTTATTTGCCCAGAATAGATTCCTCCGAAAGGAATTGTGGATTCACTGAAAACATTTATAAATAAATAAATATATATATATATATATATATATATATATATATATATATATATATATATATATATATATATTTCTAGAAATGACTTTCTAGAAGTTTCCCCATCAGATTGAAGAGTGTGACACTTCAGTGCCCAGGTCTTCCAACCGTATACTACTGCAGGACAAACTACCCCCAAAACAGACTTAAAATGACATCTCTTTCATCATCTCTCACAATTTTGTGGGTTAGGAATTCAGGCACAGCTCGGTAGCCCAGCTCTTCTGCCTGAGAAGGCATGGGCTGAGGCTCTCCAGCAGTATTCAGTTGGTCAGGGGATCCAAGATGGTGCCCCACACACGCAACGCCTTGGTGGAGTCACCTGCAAGGCTGGGCTTGGTGAACTCCTTTCTCATTTCCATGTGGTCTCAGAGCACTTGCCAAGATCTCTGCCTCAGGGTGCGTGGCTTTCCTGCAGAAGTGCTCAAGATACTACAAATGAGCCAAGGTTCACCAAACAGGAAGTACGAAGTACGAAGTACTTGCAGCAGGGCATCACTCCTTTCATGTTCTGTTGGTCAAAGCAGTCACAGAGCCACCAGGACAGGGCCTGAGATGAATTCTCTTTGTAAAGTAGTGCCAGTGTATGTGACTACTTCTTATGGACCACATTGTCATTCGCTAGCATGAGAAATGTGTATATACTTTCTAACTGGAAAGATGAAACCAGTGGAGTTTAATTTAAATCTACTCATTCCAGCATCTAACTTTTCCACATATTTATTAGTCAGTTGAATCATTTGATCCTGTCCTTTGGATCATTCCTAGCCTACTGCTTAGCACTGTGAGACCCTGGGCATGCCATTCCTCTTCTTCATCGATTGAGTGGGTGATGTTACCTGCCTGCAAATCTACAAGGTCCTTGTGAAGTTCTAATGGGAGTAAAAATCTACAGTGTTTATTTAACACCATGTTGACCCATCACAAACACTCCGCACATGCTAATCCAAAAACAATCACTTGCCCTCATAATTCTTTGGAAGAGCATATCGAGAACAGGACCTAGGTTGCGGGAGACACTGGGTGACTTGAGGGGAATGAAAAGCCAAGCATCCTCTGTGTTTCTTTCCATACCCATTTAAAGCCAACTACTTCCCTGACACTTCTTCCCCAGGGCAGGGAGCTGCTGGCTTATGGGTGGGCACCATGCCATCCTAGGAGACAGGAATGAGAACAGGCAGCCCGAGGTCATGTGTGGCCTGAAGTGTTTGTTAGACAAAGCGCTCCCAGCTGGGAAGCCCTGCCACAGCTGTCAATCCTAGTCTTGCAAACCCATGGAAAGAGGAGATGTGCAATCATTCATCCATCTCTGGGAAGAATTACTTTTCTACCTTTGTTTTTAAAAAAAAGAAATGGTACTGCATGCTCCCAAGTACAGAGAAAGAAGGGCATTAATGTTGATTTATACCTCATTCCTCATACTGAAATAAATGTTATTCCAGGGAAACAGGACCAGTGCTTAGAGACTGGAGGTAGTAAATTCACTTGCTCAGGTGGAGTGAAGAGTGCTCACATTTGTTACTTCCTCCTCTTGTCTAAAGGTGACACTGTGCACCCTGGTACTAGCAGCACAATGTTTCAGAGATTCTCCCTCTGCAGGGATCAGAATGGCTGGGTCCAAATTCTCTCTCCCTAATTCAAACCTCTCAAATCCTGGTCCTGGCTAGTGGCCTCTTAGATGGTGTTTCAGATCAAAAGTGGATCAAGCCACAGCCTTGTCAGACCTTGGCAGGTACTTCAAAGGCCCGGACATGTGACAGGCAGGTGTCAGGTGTGACTGGGGAAAAGGAGAGCAAGGTGGAACACAGGGGGCCAGGGCTCCTCCATCACTTACAAACTATGGAACTGTGTACTGGCTGAACAGGGATAGAACTGTCCGCGAAAGTCTTCCTTACAAGCATAGGAAGACACAATGCTCAGAGATCAGCCCAGGAAAGAAAGAGGCTGAGGCAGGGCGTCAGGTGACAGGGGAGTATCCTATCCAATCCTCTTCCTCCCATTCCATGCCAGGGGCCAGCAAAGCCACCCTTACCCCAACCCCCAAAGTACACACTGCTCAAGAAATTCAGCACTCTGGAGCAAAGACAGTGAGGCCCTGCCCTGCTTCTTCTGCAGGGAATGGTAAGCAACAGCTCTGGGAATGGCAAGCCAGGGCCCTGTGTATGTTTGGAGCCATAGGAGATTGCCAGCTTGAGATGAACAGACTTGAAGTCTTTTAAATCTCTTTCTTTTGCATTGAAGTACTGGGTAATTTTTAAACGACCTGCATAACCAGGGATAAATTTTGTACATTTCTCTTATGACTTTGTACTGGATTTATGTTCCAACAGAAGACATTTTTATATCTCCCTGACTGGAACAAAATTAAACCAAAGCTTACATATTTCCAGCCACAAGGAAGCTTTCTGTCTCCTGAGGGATGTGTAGTTTCAACTACTTCTGCACTCTGTGCTTGGTAACACCACTGACTTTAAGTTGCTGCTTTTTACAAGTTGTTCTGCCCTGCTTTATGGTTCTGATTGTTGCTGAGGTTAGTCGCAAGAACACTGGCTTATAAAGTCGCTCTTCTTGGGCTGGGGAGATGGCTCAGTAGAAGGCAAGAGCAAGGGCCTGAGTTTGATCCCTGGTTCTGCCAAATTAAAAAGAAAATTTAGCGGGGGAGGGGGTGCTGCTGGTTATCTCAGTTGTTTAAGTGCCTGCTTAAGCAAATGTAGTCAGGCTCAGGATACTGTGGTTCAATCCCCAGATCCTCATGCCTTAGCAGATCTGCCCTTAAGGCATTCTGAGCCAGCCTCCCCCAAAAATCCTTCTAAAGTCCCTATTCTTTAATTTAACTTGGTGGTCAGTGAGTTTAGATATGAGGAATCCTCTCTAAAGGCAGGAGGATATTATGGGCACTGATACTGACATGTGCGCTGCTTGCGTTTCTTAAGACAGCCTGGGTCTTCCTGTAACATTCCTAGGACACGCTGCTCCCTCTGAATAGAATGCTGTTCCCACACCCTTCCTCATCCAGCCCTGGCCCCTCAGCTCTAACAGCAGCTTTTCCAAGAATTGCCTTCTAAATAGAGTCCCATGGAAATACCTGCTTCCTGCCAAAAATGCACTTTTTGGTACAACTGAGTCTTAGGTTAGGTTCCTCCAAGATAGCTCCTGGGGACATGGATGAGAGGAAGAGCAGGAGGAAAGAAGATGCCAAGGCGTGTGCAGTTCCAAAAAGAATCTCACAGTCTCCAGAGAGTCTGAGCACACATCACACTATGGATGGAGAACAGCAGGGGACATCACTGCCCAGAGCCCCTGCCATAGGCACGGGGCCTTCCGGAACACAGACTCTGAGGCCCTTTGGGCTCCAAAAGCCATGGCCCTCCAGGGAAAGAGCCACAGGTGAATGGAAGGTGGCACAGAAGCCGGAGATCTGGGAGGAGAACCACGGTGTCCTCTACAGGCATGGCCAAACAGCTGTGGGAGTAGGCACCTTGTTTCTATCATTACTTCAGGACCCCTGTTAACTGGCAAATACCGATGCTGGGTTCAGCAGAGAAGCCTGGCCACATCTTACTTCTGGCTCAGACTACGCAGTTTCATGGTGTAGGCAGGGCCAGACCCAGCCATGGGGCTACTTGTCCAGCTCTACAGAGACCTCCACTGGTGCCCACCAGTCAGTCCTTGGCTGAGGTGCGTGTCACCAGACTATGTCAGGCTGCTATGCTTGTGTCTCCCCAGGGAAACAGAGAAAGACAGCCCTGAGGAGCACACAGGTCCCTTAGACATCTAGCCAGTGAGTGGACACTGAGTAAGTAGGCAGCCAGGGAAGCCTCTTGGGGAACCACCGAGAGGTGGGAACTCCATCATTCTCTGTGAATTTATTTCTAGACATGATTATTTTTTAGAAAGTCATTAAGGGCTATATTCACGGACACAATAGCCAAAATATCTTAGGACATACAGTTATTACCTCACTCCCTAATGCCTCTAACTCATATGAATGAAAATGTTTTCCTTTAGAAAAAAAAAAAAGACTAATGTTAAAAAGAACTCACTAGGAGAATCATACCACTTAACTAATTTCATAAGTGTTTATAGCAAACACAGCTTCGGAGGCGGAAACTTTGGGGCCACAGGGGGAGCTTTTCAAAGCCTTCATGTAAGGGATCAGCATCCCTCTGACACCGGGAAACAGGGGGGACCACACATAAAAGGGTGTCTTAAAATTCGAAAGGAAGAAAGGATAGCTGAGGAGGGGGAAGGGAGGCAGAGAACACATAAAAAGATATTATTCCCACTACTGTGCTCTAGCCAATCCTCCCACGCCGGAAAGAACAAAGTGCTCATTTTTAGCAATCCAAGAACAGAAGAGGGGGATATTGGCGGAACCTCTTCATATTAAGGAGCAATTAAGTTATTAGGAGATTTCAGAGAAATTCCAGGAGCACAGAGCCCTTCTTTCACATTAGAATGCCTCTGAGCTCTTTATGAAATCACAAGATGGAACTTGGATACTTTAGTGTTTCTTTGGCTGTTACAGTCATTCATTCATTCATTCATTTATTCGACAAATATTTATGAACTGACCTTCATGTGAAGGTCACGGAAAATGGTCTTATGGGTATAACAAAATCTTCTGGAAGATAGAATTTAAGGTCTGGAGTTAAGAACCGCAGCTGGGAATCATCACTTTGATAAACACATTTTTTTTCCTAGAAAAGGCTGATGGTAACTGCAAATAGGAAACCTAAGTGGGGCCTTAGGCTGGGATGAATACTCAGCACCCTCCCTGATAGAATGGGGAAGCTGGTGGCCCCTACACCCTCCCATAGTTGACATAGTCCCCTTCCCCTCACTGTGCTGCAGCAGGCATCAAATTTTTAAGATGCCACTAAAAAGTCAATTTCTGGGCTTTGGCTTCCTCATCTGTGCAAGCTACTTGGACACAGCCTTGCAGAGTTATATGAAAGGGCTCTGCAAATGCTCAAGTCCTCAAACAGGTCCGTTGCCACTACTTTTGTCAATTTTCCTCAAGGATGGGATGACCACACACGCTGGTTTGCCAGAACAGACCCAAGAACACCTGTTGCGCCAGCCTCTTTGCATTCCTACAGGTGCCCCAGCTTGGCAAATAAATTATTCCTATAGTCCTCTGCTGATGGGGTCATCTGTGTGAGAGAGAAGTGTGGCAGGATGACCAGAGGTCCAATTGGCTTCTTCTGTCACAGCGATTTTCACTATCTTAGCACTGTCTATGAAAGTCATTCTCTGCCTAGCATACTTGCTGTCTTTGAAGTTATAGCCAACTCAGGTGTGAAAATTAAATGTGTGCAGAAGTAAGGAGGCACATTCACACAGAAATTTTACAAAAGAAAGAGAGAAGGAGGAGGAGGAAGAGGAGGAGATGGGGCAGCAATCTGTGGAGCATCCATTTGAATGCAGACTAGACATAAGGAAACATTCTCCTACATGAAGGCATTCTTAAGTCCATAAAGCACACCTTTCCAAGGTGCTGGCTCTGGCAGCAAACACGAAGTGCTACCCTGGGCCAGAAGCCAACAAGCCGGGTGAATTTAGGCTTCTGAACTGTGGCCATGTGGCGACACTGACCAGGGTTTGGATCTTGCATTTCAGTTTGGACTTGCTTTGTCTTGAATCTTGCTTCTACGACTTAGATCTAAAATATCTCCCCAAGGACTGTGTTAAGAGATGGGGCTTTCAGAAGGTGACTGAATCCTGGGGTGGGGCTACAATGCTCATCAGTGGATTGAGATCAGTACGTGGTTAAATGTGTTTGGTAAAGCATTTAGCTGTGAATGTTTGCTCAGGTTGGAAGAGGTAGATCACTGGAGGTTTGCTTTCCAAGAGTATGTGCTCTTGTCCCTGGATCCTCTCCCTCCTCCTCCCCTCCCCTTCTCCCTGACTCCCTGTTTCTCTCTCTCTCTTTAACTCTCTCTCCTCCCTTCTCTCTCCCCTGTCTCTCTCCCCCCCTCTCTTTTCTCTCTCTGTCTCTGTCTCTGTCTCTGTGTCTGTCTCTGTCTCCCCCTCTCTCTTTTCCTCTCCCTCTCCCTCTCCCTCTCCTCCCTCTGCTTCTCCCTCTCTGTTTCCTGGCTACCTTGTGTGAACAGATTTCTGCCCTTCTACCATCCTATTTCTGCCTTGGAGCCAGCTGGCCATGGACTAAGCTTTCTGACACTGTGAGCCAAATTAAGCCTTTTCTCCATTAAGTTGTACACGTTAGGTATCTGGCCCCGCCAATTAGTTTCATCTCCTAACTGGGGCAGCAGGTCCAACTGTAATTTCTACTTGCCTTGTGTGAGTGTTGGGAGGCCTGATACATAGACAGTGTTTAACACAGCATCCGACACACAAAAATTGTCTGTAAGTTGTCGAAAGGTATATCATTCTCAATTTTGCTGCCCCTAGCAGAGCACTCTGCAGTGGGCAATGACTATTTTCTTTTCCTTTTTTTTTTTTTTTTTTTTTTCTTTTTACAGAACTGGGGATTGAACTCAAGCCCTTGAGCTTGCCAGGGAAGCGCTTATTCCACTGAGCCATCTCCCTGGCCAGGGCAATGACTATTTTCTCAGGCAACAAACAGATAGCAAAAGTAAAGGGCCCGACCTTGCTTGTGTTTTTTTCTCTTTTGAACTTGTTTCCAAATATTTATGAGAGTTGTTTAGAGGAAAAGCTTTTCTGTGTGACCTGTGAGCTGGGATCCTATTTGCATAACTCAGCCATTGCCGCAGTGGAGCCATGTAATACACTGTCCTCAAATCCAGCCACTTAAAGCTGCAGTGATGTGCTCTTACTGACATGTGGGTTGGTTAGTGCTGGTTAAACGAGGCTGAGCTGTACTTCAGATTCCTCTGGCTGAGCAAGTTTGGAAGAGGCTCTACAAAAACATGTCCTTGTGTTTCTCCTGCAACCACAGCAAATGCTTCTGGAGATGTGAGGAGCTGAGTGGCAAGAGATGGAGAGCGAGAGAAAGGAGAGGACCGTCAACGTGGAGGCTGCAACCCAGGGGACGGAGTAAATGGTTCTGATCAGAAGAGCAGGAGGCCAATGGAAATCCCACTAGGCTCTTAAGTTCTAGGCTGGAAACCAATTGCTGTCACTTATACTCACATTTCATTGGCCACATGGAGTCACATGGCCTCAAGGAAGTCAAAGAACAGCCATATTCCTCCAAAAGGAGTATGACTGATATGTGGAGGTGCAGGGGGATGAAGAACTGTCACTAGTAATCAGCTGACTCCAACATACTGTTTCATCGCGTGCAGAAAAAAAGATGGCACAGACAAATGTGGAGTACCCAGTGCATGCTGGGACTTATTTAAGCCTGAAGTAAGTAACTTTTTTCCATTCTTATGGGTGAAAAGACTCAGGATGAATCCTGAGCTAATTAGCTCTTGCTACCTAATGAAGCATCCCCAATCAAGTGACTTAAGATCACCCTCTCTTTCACTTACTGAGCTCCAGGTTGGTGAGGTGGGCTAGACTTAGACAGATATTTTCCTACTCTTATGACCTGAATCTTGATGTTCCCTCAAAGGGAATTCATAGATGGGGCTTTTGGGGAGGTGGCTGGGTGGTGGGTCTGTGATGCTGGGATTAAGGGTGTGTGATCCTAAATTATTGCACTGAGTAGAATTAGCATAGTTCTTAGCATGGTTGCATGGATTTACTGAAGTCAGAAGCTCCATCCCAGGTGTGGGTGGAAACACTTAAAAGGTTTATAGCCTGACTGGAATAAAAGGGAAAAGCAAGGTTGCATCTGGTGCTTCTGCTTGCTGCTGTTTCCTGCTTGCCTTTCCATGAACTGTTTCTTCTCTATGACTCTCCTCTACCTTGCAGCCCTGCCTTGGAGATGGCTGACTATGTACTGAAACTTCTACAAACTGAGAATTGAAAAAAACCTCTCCTATTTTAATTTGTGGGTGTCAGATGCCTCAGCAATAAGAAAAGTAAGACATTTACTGACCTCAGTTGGGACACTGCATTGGCGGCCAGCTGGCAAATCAGCTGGAAGGGTTTGAAACAGCCTCACCACCTGCCTGGTAGTTGGTAGGCCATGTGGATGTCTGTATTTCTTATGCCCCAGAAGACTAGCTTGGGTCCCTTTCATCATGACTAGTCTGGTTCTCAGCAGCACGACAGATAGTCCTATTTGCAAAGCATGCTTTAAGCCTTAACGGGCTTGCCATGACCAGTGCAGAGCCAGTGTGGGACCCTCCGGGGGATCAAGAGAGGAAGTCAAAAAATTCATAGCCATTTTTGTAATCTGCCACAAGCATCTTGCTCAAGGCACACAATAAATGCATGGCATGCCTTCTTTGGTCCTTGGGACTGACAGGCATGTGGCGTGCACAGCCTTATAGGTCCCTAATATGTTCCAGACACACATATCACTTCTTCCATGGCTTGTAAATTGCCTGGTCTTCATCAGGGCTTCTTCTAGAAGAGCCTTGTGTTTCAGGAATCTGATAGAAATTAACAATTAAATGTATTTACATGTTATTTAGAAAAATGAAATGAATGTCTTAGAAGCAAAAATTTACCTTCAGAAAAAGAAATATTGCATAGGTGATTTGAGATTAATTTTCTGAAAGCATGTTTATACCCTGAAGGAGGAGTCCATAGGTCTCTGTCCTCATGCCCCCAGAAGACTATGGGTAGGCCTGGTTGCCAAAGCACCAAGAACTTCCTGAGGGCACCTTAGTGAGCTTTGGACACGTAGATGTGTTCAGATGATCTCAACCATTTTGTATTATACGTCTGGAAAAGGTAAAAAGCATTTTCCAAATTGGAGAGGATGGAGAGGGGGAAAAATATGTTCTGTGTTATTGCAATTAGTCACGCTTTGCAATATCCTGGGGAAAGTCTACTCTTGAATTATTATTGACACAGTGAAGTGGATAAGGTTAAAAAGAATTCTACAGGCACAATTAATTAACCTCTTCATTATTTTATTTCCCTGTGCATTTTTCTGATGAACAGGTCACAGGATCAAACCCCGTTAGAGCTGCCGGCATCATGGCATTTACAGAGCCCAAGTAACTTGCTTCCCAGAGACAGGAAGAACTGTGGGCAGTGACTACACTCACTATTAGCTATGGCGTGGGCACAGGTTCTGCCCTCTTGTTCGTTAGCTGAGTGCCTCTCCGTATCCTGTTGGCCTCCAAAGCTATTTTGCTGCTAATTCTCCTCCTGGAAGCCTCCTTGGCTGAATGTCTTGTTCTGTAGCCCTGAGAGTCCCTGGTGCTTCCTCATAGTGACTACTGGGTACTCTGCCCAGGCCTTTCAGCATCAACTGTTGTGGTACTGATTGTGGAGACCAAGGCCTTCATACTGAACTACATCCCCAACCCTTTTTGCTTGTTTGTTTTGGTATTTTAGGTCAGAGTCTACAGGATCTCACTATGTAGACTGGACTCGTGATCTGCTTGGGTTCAGCCTCCCAAGAGTTGGAATTACAGGAGTGCACCACCACCACCAGTCTCAATTGCCATTTCAGCATGCCCCAGGGGTGGGGCTGGCACTGCACGCCAGGGATCCAACCTGGACCTGGCCACTGTGTCTGCCTAGGCAGGTGCTTCAATCCACTGAGCTATTTGGCTGGCCCTCCCAACCCTTTTTAAATGTTTATTTTATTCTGAGGAAAGGTCTTGCCAAGTTGCTTGGTTTCCTGTGCCTTGAACAAAACTTGAGATCATCCTGCTTCACCCTCTCCAGAATGCTGGGATTGTAGACTTGTGCCATCACACATGGCTCCAGGCTTCTTCCTTAGGACCAAAGCATTCACCCCTGGCTGTTCAGTCTTACTGCCTACTTTCCTTTAGTCACAAGGGATATCTTAGCCCAAGGTTATATCTCTCTGGGGATTAATCAGCAGGAAGTGCCTAGCTTAAAATGAGTCCAAGTTTAGTCTATGTCCCTCAACTTGGTAAAGGGCCATCCTGGTTTCAGGGCTCCTAGGAGATCAGCTGTGTACCTGCCTAGTGGATCCTTCTGCTCAGTCATTACTTCTATATGGCTCTACTTCCCCAAAAACACTTCCTAGGAGTTGGCTGACCATGTAAACTTCCTAGGAACCTTCAGAAGACACACTTGCATCTCCAGTTCTCCCATCTCCCTGTCTTTCCAGGGATTTTGACATGGGCCTACTATTCTTCATCATGGCTTTATGTTTGCTAAGTGAGTACTCTGAGGCTGGGCATAACCAGACACAGTTTTTAAACCTTGGTGACTAAAGGTGGAGGAAACTGCCATTTCACCATTGCCCACAATGTCCTATTTAGCTAGAGGCCTACAGGTCCCTGAGGACAGGCTGCATATCTGTGTGTTTAGTGGTGGGAGAGGCATTTCAATGTTCTTGTGATTGTGCGAAGTAGAGTACCAAGGGCACCTCTTTCTGAAATTCAAAGTCATCTGCCAGGTATGGAGTTCTAGCAGAGACTGCAACGGGGAGGAGTGGATTTCTTTCCTCCTTCCAGCTGAATGGACTCAGTGCTTGAGGAGTATGATGCAAGATATTTCTAATTATTGTGATGAGCTGGAAGGCCTGGTCGAGAGTGACTGCCCCAGATAGATAATAGAGAGTCACTGTGGAGCCCTGTGAAGGGCACAGCTACTAGACTCTGCATGTGGGTTTCAGAAGCACCTTCTACAGTTTCCTTACCTGCACTATGGCCCTGATTTCATCCCCAAGGCTCCACAGCCCTCACCATCGCTTGGTCTTTGATGAACTGTCTAAGATTAAGGGAAGTACTATGTCCACCCTTGGGGTACACAAAGAGAGACCCAGAAGCCTAGGCAATGAGAGTGATGGGGTCCACTTGTGGGATGGGAACTAACAAGAAAGTTCCTCCAGGGGAATGCAGGTCTGATGACTCTAGTTAGTTGGGTCATCTCCTTACCAGTCTCTTTCCTTTCTTGGGTCACCTATGGTGCTGAGATCAATGTCTGCACAGGGTGAGACCTCACTCATTTTCATTTTTGGATTCTAAACCACCCTTTTACAAGTGATAGCTCAGAAGGAACACAGCTGGGCAGAATGGCCTCTGAACCAGTAAGTGGCAGAACAAAGACCTGGGTCTCTACTTCCCAAAGCCAGTGCCCTTCTCATCTGTTTACTCCTTGCTTGTTAGAGTCAGTTTAAGTGGCCTAGAAGGTCAGACTTAGTCAGTTTCCTTTTTTGAGCCAGGGAACAATCCTGACCACCCCAAGACCAGCAATTCCCAGTTCTCAATACTGGGCAGAGATCTAAGTTGACTCGCACTCATGTATAATTCCTCCAGTGTTGGAGTGATGAATTATCACTCACTGGGGCAAAGGTATTTTCCATCTGTAATTAAAGTTACTAATCAGTTGATACTAAGGTAGCACTATGATCTTGTTAGGTCTAACCAGAGTTTTCTCAGTTGGGTAATAAGAAGGGAAATTGGAGAGGATTGAAGCACATGAAGAATTCAACATGCTTCTGCTGACTTGGAAGATAGAACAGCCCCCATGCAAGACTGGAAGTGTATTCTGCACAGGCTGAGCACAACACCTGCCCAGCAACTAGCAAGGCATGGAGAATGCAACCCTACAACCATAAGGAACCAAATTGTGCCAACAACCTAAATGACCTTGGAATAGATTCTTCACCAAAGTGTCTGGGGTCCTGGCCAGCCAATACCTCAATTTCAGTCTTGTGAGACACTGAACAGAACCAAGATGAGACTAGCAGATTTATAGCTTATAAAAATGTGAGATAATTAATAGGTATTATTTTAGGCCACTGCATTTGAAGAAGTTTGTCATACACTGATAGAAGGTTAGAAGCACTTTAAAGGACGGCACACAGCAGGGTGAAATTTTCCATCATAAACTGTACAACTTTGCTGACTCAGCTTTCTTTCACTCTTAGAGCAATGGATATATCTACCTTCCAAAGTGGGTCCAGTTTTGCAGTCTGAGGACACAAGATTGAAGGACTCCACTCTTCTCCTATGTGGGTGCTCTTGGGACAGTCACATAAACACTTTGTACCTCAGTCCTTCCATCTATGAAGTGGGTCACATTATTGCTCACTTTACCATTGTTCCACAGATTCCATCAAATGAAATAACAAATGTAGGATGTGGTGCTAACGTTTCCTATTTGTATGGTCAGGCTGAGCACAAGTCACAGACATCATGTACTACGGACAGACCACAAAGGGTCATTTCCCTCAAACTTAGACTAACACTGTGCATTCTAAGGCCCTTTATTTAAGAAATGTATTAAGCATTTAAGGAAAACTACCTAAATATTATGTTATCCTTTTGAGTAACCAACTATCTTTTTTTTTTTTTTTTTTTTTTTTTTTTTTTTTTTTTTTTTTTTTTTTTTTTTTTTTTTTTTTTTTTTTTTTTTTTTGGTACTGAAGATTGAACTCAGGACTCTGTGCTTGTCAGGCAAGCACTTATTCTATTGAGCTATCTCCCCAGGCCCCAACCAATTATCTTAATGCAATATTTTCTTTGCTTGAAAATGAAGGCACCACTGAAGTTCCGAGGTGCTCCTGGGCTTTCAGCTTCTTTCAGAAATGAGAGAGATTGGCTTCATTATGTTGTCAGGAGGAGAGCTTCTGCAGAGAACCCTTATCACCAAAAGAGTTTTTGTCATAAGACGTTGTCAGGTCAGAAACTACATTGTCATTCATCTTTCTGCTCAGATCCTTTCCTGTGTGGTTGCAGAAGAAAAGCTCCCAATTAACATCTAGGTGGGCTGCAAATTAGAAGACAGAGCTGGTGCATTCTGCAGGGGAAAGTCATGTGGCCCACTGAATAGGCCTCTTGGAATGCAGTCGTCTCCCCCTCACTGTGTCTTACCCGAGCCCGCGCATCGCGTACAGTGATTCATAGGCGCCTCGATCACAGGCCCCGAGTTATCTAATAGATTGCTGAAGTTTTCCACCAAGCATTTTATTTTAAATGACAGTTATTTCTATTAATGGGTGGGCCCTGTCAGTTTCCTGACCCCAGGCGGGAAGGATGTCTCTCTGTTCAAATGGCAGTCATCATTTCTGTGAAGTGATGCGTGTAAGGAAAGCAGCCGGCGCAAGGCGCCTCGCCCAAGGCTGTCACTCAGGTTGACATCTCCATGTCGGAGCATTTTCTCGAAGTTTTCTCCATGTGACCTGCAAGTTAAAGATCAGGGGGCTCCCTTCATTCAAGCTATCCATGTGCCAATCATCCTTACCTAAAAATGAAAGTTACAAATAAGCCAGAGCTACTATTTATACTTCCTGCCTGGCCCATCTTTTTCCTGTCAATCTCACACGCTCCTTACGGATGCAGGGTGCCTCTGGCCCATCTAATACAGATCACAGATTAGCTGCTTCTGTTTCTGTACTGTGTGTCTCTCCTTACCTTTTGTGGGGTTTTAGAAAACAGCCGTGTGTTGCTGGCCCCATGGCTTCTGCCATGAAAAAGGAAACGGTTGTATCTTTCTCTGTATATTCCCTCTCTTCTTTGTCCCTTCTCCTCTTTTCATCATTTCTCTTACTTCTTTCTTTTTTTACTATGTCCTCCTTTCCCACCTCTCTATCTTCTTCCTTTTTTTGTCCTTCTTTCTTTTATTCTTTATTTCTGTCCTTTCTTTCTTCTCTCCCTTTCCCTAGGATGTTGAAAGATTACTTTTCCTGCCCAGATCCTTCTACAGCTCTGGTGCTCCCCATGCAAAGATCCCATTCCCTGCCCAGGCGTCGCCTGCAGCTACCAGGCTAAGCCCTGGGCCCAGCCTCCTCTTCTATCATAGCTGAGCCGCACACTCGTGACTGGCTTGCCTCCATCTTAAGGCTTTCTCTCTCCCCTCAATTCAGTGTCCCCTCTTCACTAGAGGCCTTTGCTATCCTTCACTGTCACACTGAACATCTTTTCAGCTCACATGGATAAAAGTGCACACAGAGTGAATTTTCTGTTCATTACTTAACAAACATTCGCGTAGTATGCCTTCGTGTCAGACTCTGGAAAGGCAACGGGAGTGTGGTTAATGAGACAGCCACAGACCCTTATAGCAGGCAGCAGGCAGCCCACTAGGAAAAAATGTGAACCAATGTCTAGCAATGCTTATTTATGCAGAATTGTGACATGCATCACAGAGAAAGAATCTGTGGGTGATCAACACATGCTCTTGTGTGTCCTATTCCCCATGAGGTTCTTCCTATGAGATGGTCATCAAAGCTCTGTCTTGAAAAGCATGTTTTGACTTGAAAGCCTTTCCTCCCTAGAGGATAGATCCCCTACTCAGAGTAGGTGAGACTGCTCACCATTCAGAGACAAATCTTCAGAACGCTGAGTTGGATGTTGTAAGGGCATGGGAGAGGACCTGCCATGCTGCGTGGTCGTCCCAGGCAGCAAGAGACCAGGTTGTTTATCTATCACATCTGAAGTGTTTTGTTCTGTCTCAAGTGTGTTCTCAAGTGTTTTGTTCTGAAGTGATGCGTGAGCACATTCCCTCAGCCTGTGCTTCCTCATGGGCACTGCTGCCTACCAGAACTTGTCCCTTAGCTATTTGCACTTGTAGGAGATGGTGCTTAGCTATAATTTGTGTGTGTGTGTGTGTGTGTGTATGTATGTATGTGTATGTTACTACTTTTATTTTATTTTGAGACAGGTCTTGCTACATTGTTCAGACTGGGCTCAAATTGCTTGGCAATCCACCTACCTCAACCTCTGTGACAATTGGGATTATAGTGTGTGCCATTACTCTGAAATTTTATAATTTTTTTTGGCAGAACTTGGGATTGAACTCATACTCTTGTGCTTGCCAGGCAAGCGCTTATTCTACTGAGCCATCTCCCTGGTCCCCACTCTGCAATTTTTAAACACAAATATAAGTACTGAACTCTGAGAGCCCAGAGGCTCCTCCTCAGCAACAGGTGGGGAGGAGGAGGCAAGATTCTTAAAAGACACAATAATGAAGAGAGGAAGGAAACTTGTTTACTAACTTTATCAGCCTCAGTTTCCTCATGTGCCCGTGGGGATGAAGGGACTCAGGATATTTTTGACACACTGCATACATCATTTGCCCCAATAAGTGTCAACCCCTCTACATTAGCATCAGTAGTTTAAAAGTCTCAATTGAGACTGTGACTGTGACATATAATGTGGGAAACTGTACTGAAAGACTCAGTTCGTGGGCACGGCATTCTGGGAAGAAAATTTGTAAAGATTCAGAAAATTCAAGTAGGGTATGAAGAAGGGATGGAGAGTGGATGGATGGAGATTCCTTTTTCTACCTCTTCCTCTATTTGTTGATGCCAGGTTTGTCAGGCTGAAGCAGGGAAACTGACTGTTCTCTGGGTAAGTGGCTTTGTAGTTTGCAAACCAGGCATCATGGTTTCCATAGAGATACCAGAAAATTAAGTTGTACAACTTTATGAACTTCTCTACCAGATATTTATTTCTCCTGTGTAATTTTAGAAAGTTAATACATGCATAAAACTCACCTGGGGTAGACGGTGATAGGTAACCTAACTGATGAGGTATCTTGCGGGAAATCACGTACCTCACCTGGAAGACTGGCTTGAGGATAATGAGAATTGAAAAAAGGAATAAACCCAACTACTGTTAACCTGTAAGCTAAAACAGCAAGTAAAAATCAGGCAATTAAATGGGGAAGCCATGCACAAATGTCACATGCAAAGCAGGAGATCAAAGGAGACTGCAATCTCTGATAAAGATCAAGAAGGACAACTCAGATTTTTATGGCATTTGCTGACAAATGGCCAAAGCAGAAAAAAACCCACCCAGTAACTTGATTTCTCAATGGGCCTGTAGACTGGCCTGTGAAGCTGCGGAGATCAAAGGCTAGCTTGGAAACAAAATGTCACAAGAAATGGCATATGCTTTTTTATTATTGGAGAGGGTTTGTATTTCAGATCTTTGTCTTAAGGTTGGAAATTTATGAGCCAGTGTCAAAAGAGACCCGTGAACTGGCTGAGCAGAGAGAAACACTGTTTTTGGAAATCCCAGGCACCCGCTCTCCACCTACCCCTTCCAAAGAAGTCAAGGACAGATTTCTGTAAATGACACACTACCCCAATTGGACCTTCTTGTGTGAGAGACAACACTACTTTCTGTAAGTGTGATGTTGTGCAATAGTGTGTGCACGTGTCAGCTGCTCCATCTTTGTTATGTTCTGGCACCTTATTCTTTATCAAATAGCCGACTCCCCGAGGGCTGTTCTCCTTCCAACTTTCTCTTCAGAGTCATTTTTATCACAGCCTACGTCTGATTTCCTTTGAGTTGTCCCTTGTCACACCTGCGTGTGCAGCACTGAAAACTATCCATCTTTTGATCTGTCTGAATGTGTAGCTACTGGACGGCAGCAGGTAAATAAAGCAGCCGGATGTGTGAGTCCTCTGCTTTCATCTGGAACTGTGGCATAATATGGTGATATCTTGAGTGAAATCTAGGTTATTCATTCCATTTTCCAAACCTGGTTAAGGTTATGTTATTTATTGTCTAATTTACCAACTCATCTAGGTAGCCATTAGTAGTCATACTAATACAGTTAATGATTTACACAAACAATTATCCTTCAAACGTTAAATCAGTGGATTATGAATGAGTCCAAGAATATTTTGGCAGTTATCCCTAGGAGGCTGCACTGGGACTAGAGCCATGGTAACAAAGCAAGGTAGCCTGGCTGGGGAATTGATGGTATATTTGAAGAGCTTAATAAACATTAAGATTGCTGATACTGCTTATTCCAAGAGAGCAGGTAGACAAGTTACATCAGGTGATCTATAAAAATAAAGATATGGGACTGTATAGAGCTCATAAATGAACTAGATGATTATATGTTCTAAAATCTGTACAGCCAGGGAGTATAAGCGTTTCCCTGGCAAGTGCAAGGGCCAGAGTTCAAACCCTGGTTCCACCAAAAAATAAAATAAAATAAAATAAATAAAAATAAAATCAGTATATTTGTTTCTCACTGATAGAGAATGATAACACAATAATGCTCAGGTTTCTGTTGGAGGAACCTGAGAAACAAGACCGTGCTGCCTACTGGTGCTGACTGTGTTTCTACTGGGAGTGGTATGGCTTCTACAGCACCCCACTCTCCTGTCCCACTTTTGTTGGAAGTGACCCCGGCAAACTCGTCCAAGTGTGTATATCTGCCACCATTCTCTGTGTTCAAGAATCTAGATTTTTTTTTAATTTTTATTTTATTAAAGTACAAATATCAATGAGACAGTTTTAGGATACCTTGACAAGATGGATTTGATAAATTAATACATTGCAAACTGTTTTCATAATGTTTTGGTATCGTAGAAGGTGCATACATGATATTATACTTACAGACATTATTATAGCAGATGTCTCTTATCAGTAAATTAAGAGAGTGTAGCTGTTTGCGTATCTTATTTTTTATACCTGAATTACATCAAAGATTCAATAATTAATACTTTCTACCTTGTTATTTTCCTAAGAAACTAGATTGTGTGTGTGTGTGTGTGTGTGTGTGTGTGTGTGTGTGTATTTGGTGCAGGGTCTTACTATGCAGCTCCAGCTCATAGTGATCCTCTTGTTCTCAGTCCCCTCAGCACTGAGATTACAGGCTTGCCCGCCATGCCCACTTGAACTCCTTCGCTGACTCAGCATAGTCCACAGGCAGGGCCGGTGCTGCATGAGGGACCAGGGATCGAACACTGGTCCCTGCACTTGCCAAAACAGAGGAATCCAGATCTTTGATGGCTCTTGTTTAATGTGGCTTTTGCTAAAAAAAAAAAAAAAAAAAAAAAAAAGCTATGTTCTCTATGTTCTTTTCTTAGTTTTTTAATCATCCATAAGCATACATTTTACTAAATTTTACTCAATTCTAAGTGTATTTACTAAATCTATTCTAAATGAATTTTACTAAATTCTATTTTACTAAAATACAGACAGCAACATAATGAACTTCAGTGGAGCTTCACTGAGCTTCACCAATTAGCAACATTTTATGGGTTTTAGAGCTAATTTCTCTTCCTCTTCTTTTTTTATTATAGTTTTAAAAGAAACACAGTACATAAAATTTACCATCTTAACCATTTTTAAGTGCTTACTTTAGCAGTGTTAAGTATATTCACATTGTTGTAAAACCAATCTGTAGCACGTTTTCATCTTCCAAATCTTAGACTCCATACACCCATTAAACACTAACTCTCCGTGCTCTCCTCCTCCAGCCCCTGGCAACCGCCACTGTGCTCTGTTATTATGAATTTGACTACTTCAGAGACCTCCTGTAAATGGCACCATACCATTTTTGTCTTTTTCATGACTGACTTACTTCACTGAGTACCTTACTTCAAGGTTCTTCCATGTTGCAGAATGACACAGAAATTTCTCTTTTTTCAAGGCTAAATATACTCCTCTGCATATACACCCCTTGTTTTGTCTATAGATTTATCACCAGATGGACAGAGTTCTTCCATCTCTTGGTTATTGTGAATAGTGCTATTATAAACATGACATTCACATATCTCTTTGAGACCCTGCTTTCAACTGTTTGGAATATATCCCCAGAAAGGGGGCCATTAGCTCCTATGGTAGTTCTATTTTTAATTCTTTGTGAACCCTCGTACTATTTTCCACAGTAGCTGTATCATTTTTTTTCTTTTCTTTTTTTTTTTTTTTTTTTTTTTTTTTTTTTTTTTTTTTTTTTTTTTTTTTTTTTTTTTTTTTTTTTTTTTTTTTTTTTGTATTTTAGGGAAGGTTCTACAGCGTGTCCAAGGTCTCACTACTAGATTGGACTCATAGCAATCCACTGTCAAGAGCTGGGATTATAGGCGTGAGCTACCACACCCAGTCTCAGTTGCCATCTCAGTGCACCCCAGGGGTGAAGCAGGCAGGGCAGGCCTGAGGATCGAACCCCTGGCCCCTGTGCCTGCTTGTCAGTGCTTTAATCTGCTGAGCTATTGTATCATTTTACAGACCTATTAACAATACATAAACATTCTAACTCCTTTACATTTTTGCTCACACTTGTTATTTTCTTTCTTTCTTTCTTTCTTTCTTTCTTTCTTTCTTTCTTTCTTTCTTTCTTTCTTTCTTTCTTTCTTTCTTTCTTTCTTTCTTTCAATATCAGGGATTGAACTCAGACCTTGCACATGCCAAGCAGGTATTTATACTGCTGAGCTGTCTCTCAGCCCCACACTGTTATTTTTCTGACTTTTTCAGTAACAGCTTTTGAGTGGTTTTCATTTACCTGATGATTAGTAATTGAGGGGTGTGTGTGTGTGTGTGTGTGTGTGTGTGTGTGTGTGTGTGGTGTGTAGATTAGGGAGCTGGGCCTTGCACATGCTAGGTCAACTTTTTACCACTAAGCTACATCCCCAGCCCCCTCCCTTTTTTGTTTTGAGACAAAGTCCCATTTTAATTATAATTAATTGCCTACACTGAACTTGAACTTATTGTTCTCCTACGTCAGCCTTCCGAGTATCTGGGGCTAAGAAGTGTGTGCTACCATAGCTGACAGTAAACATCTTTGAAAAAATATGTGTCTAAAATCTTTGTCTGCTTTATAATTGAGTTACTTGATTTTTTATTATTGCACTGCGATTTTTTTTCTTCAACAGAGACATTGCCTTTTTAAATTCTTATTAGTGCTGCACATGTTTATAGTATGTAATGATTACAGGCATCATGGGAAATTGGGAAAATGTATGTAAAACATCTTAATTTTTTTTACATCTCTTCTATCTCCCTTTTCCCCTTCCTCCATCTCTTATTTCCTTTTTAATTATAAACATTGAAAAAGAAAACAAATCACTGGCTTGCTGTGATGGAGACACAAGTAACCCCCAGAGACAGCCCCTGATATAAGCCAGGCAGTACTGGTAGGTCAGTTTGAACATATTGTATGACTAGTGCAAATCTTCAGGTGGCAAGTACTTACCAACACCCCTCAGCCAGCCCCTCACGAAGGCACTGCACTGAGGTCTGAGTATGAAAAAGGCCAGACTTCCACCACACAGGATCATAAAACAATTCAGGAGAAAGGCATGGGGCTTGGACTTTGTGGTGCTGGAATCCAACTGAGGGCTTCACACAAGCTAGGCAGTGCTCTTTCACTGAGTGAGAGCCCAGAGCCTTGGTTTGATTTGTTTTTAAATGTATCAGTTATTTAATTAGGTTCTTAGTAAGAAATTTAGAATGCTAATTTATGAGGATAAATTCCATTTGTCAGAGCAAAAATGGATCACAGGTAGCCCTGGAGCTGAGGAACAGCTTTGATTTTTGCTAAAATCTGTGAGCCCACCACTTTCTGATCCACCTTGCGCTGCTCTGAAATCTGGTATCTTTCCTTCCATCCTCCTGGTGTCTGGGTTTCCACAGCTGCTTCTTCTTCTTGAAGTAAGCATCAGTGAGGTGTTTGGGGATTTTCACTTTGCTGATGTCAATTTTTGTAGAGGTGGCAATGACAAATTTCTAGTGTGTTCTTCGTAGAGGAACACGATTAAGGCTAAGAGGCCCAGTCACAAGTAGCAAGCCCCTGGCCAACTGCTTCAGGAAGGCCACTCTCTTGCCTCTGTGACGCCCAGTGAGGATGATCAAGGTGGTGCCAGGAGTGATGCTGGCTCGAAGTGTCCTCACATGCTGACTGAAGAGTTTCTTGCTGTGGCCCAAGAGTTTTCAGGGCACATCTTCAGTAGCGTAGTATCTAGGCATTTTTTGAAGCTTAACCACTCAGCTACCTCCATTCTTGTCCCCACTGACTGTTTACTTTCTCTTGTACAAAGCCTTTCTGAAATACACAGCAGATCGGGAATATTTGCCAATTCCTATAAGCAGGACAGAATTTCGACTGCAGTGGGGCTGCTCTTTCTTGGACTTCTTTGCTTTCTTCACCTTACCCTTTTTACCAGTACCACTGGCAGAAGCCTTCTTGGCTTTGAGTTTCTTTGTACTGTCTGGCTTCTCAGTTTTTTTACCTGTTGTCTTGCAAGATGGGAAAGGGCGATTTTATTTATTTATTTTTTTAAGACAGCTTTATTTACATACCATACAATTCATCCATTTAAAAGTATACAATCCCATGGGCTTGGTACAATATATTAATAGCTTTTAAAACTATGGTAAAATACAAGTAGCATACAGTTGCCATTTTAAACTGTCTGATTTTTAATCAGAGAACTGTTTAGCTGTGTGAGGGTGCCTGCCTGCCTTAGGCCACATGGAGTCCAGGGACGGGAACTTCTCTCTGTATACAGGATGATGATTTAGCAGGTATGTTCAGTCTAGACTCAACTTTGCCCTGCCTCTGTCACATGCCATCAGGTGCGTGTCCCACACACAGCTGGGGGAACAGTACAGCACCAACTTGGACACACACCAAAGCAATCACAGTATCTTCATGGTGATGGGTGACCTTTCTGGGTTACTTGTAAGTGGAAAAAAGTGTATTTATTAGTCATTTTTCCTGCCTTGATTGTTCACTGCAGCTAAAGAACAAATGGGATAGCTAAACATGTCCTTCCTGTATTGACCATTAGTTGACATTACCAATTGTTAATTAAGTGATTATTTGGTATAGTTGTTTTGGCTTTGTTTGGTTTGGCAAAGTTATTTATTCACATGGGTCAAACATTTGAGGCACCCAATGGAAAACCTATGCCACCTGTCAACTCCTCATACCCCCAATACAGAGCTAAGGTTTTCAGGTTTACTTTTTGTTGTTATTTCCTTTTCCTTAAAGATATTTAAAAGCATTCTCAAGCCAATGTATATTACATGCATTGTTCTGCACCTTGAATTTTTTATTTCACTGTATATTTGGAGGACTGTTCATGGTGAGTTTTTGATCACAATGAATAGTAAGAAATCAGGGTCCCTGATGGGAGTACTTTTTATGAAGTATTTAGTTATTTACCTGCTGACTGGTCTGTGAGTCATTTATAATCCGTGTCTACAGAATGCACTGCAGTTCACAGCCTAAATTACCTGGGCTATTTAGGTGGAGAGAGACCCCATTTCTACCTGAATTATCCAGGCAATTGTGCTTGATTAGAGAGGATCTAAAAATACATAGTCTTTTCCCATTTCTCTTTAGGGACACACACTCCAGACCTGGATCCCAACTTATTTTTAAATCAGCAGAGCTGGGAAGTGGTTTGAATTGATTCACAGACTTTTCAAATGCAAAGCAGTGACTCAGAAAGATGAGACATGGCCAATGGGAGTCATGTGTATTCTAGAACACAATGGAGAGTAAATAAAGGGCACCTGAGACATGAAAACTATTCATAAATGAGAGGTAGCAGATCCTACATCATCAGATCTGCTCCCCCACACAAAGCAGCATGATTAATCAAAAATGAAGAAAATCCTTCTTGGAGAGGAACATACACTGTGGGAAGCTGTAGGCACTTTGAGAGCTTACCTTACCACCACAAATGAGCTGTTCTTGAGCAAAGCGTTTGATTCTCAGCCAGAGAGAGCTCAGGACACAATGTAAAAGTGGATGCAATTAATTGCATCAGAGAAAACAGTGGGAATGCAGAGATGGGTTATGGAGGATTAAAAAGAACTAAATTTAGCAGATTTCAGCTGAAAAAAATTTTCCTCTTGACCTTGTGTGAGGAAATAAAATAAGTGAAAACAAACAGAAGTTTCATTTTGGAACAAATAACCCATGTATAAATCTGTGATGACATTGACTATCACCTGCCAGCAAAACAATCTATTCCCTGTTCAATTATTACCCAAGTTGCTTTTGTGGGTGATGGGGTCTTGGATGGGTTTCTAGGTTCTTGTACACAATGAACAATATATTGGATGTGGTGTGCAATGTTAAAGAATAAGGAGCTAAGTTTAACAGAGTTTAACTAGGCATTGGTATCCTCAGAATGAATAGGTGCATTTTAGTAGGGAAAATAAAAAACAGCATGAGAGCTGAATGTGTTGAATTTAAGATTATAAAATATTACCCAAATATAGGGTGCTTCCCACTGGGTCTTCCAGAGTGTGACTGACGACAGGATTGACAGGATGCGGAGTCATGTCAGGTGTGTCTATTGCTCACGTCCTTTCCCATAATACTTTTTTTTTCCTTTTTAAAGAATATAAAACTCTGATAGGAAAAAAAAGAAAGCATTAGAAATGACACAAGATTTCACTAAACAAAGTAATAGGAATCTAACAACGGTTGCTGTACTTCATGATGCTATCTTCAAATTAACAGATATAAACAGGTAAGATTCATTTAAAGAATAAAACAAAACAAAGCAGAACAAAACGATGACAAAGAAGTTATAGGAAATTCAAAAGAGGAAGAAAAAACTCAGAGTAAAAACCAATTTTTAAGCATTACCTGCTCCTTTTGAAAGATAGAAATTGACAATATAATTATCCAAACTACTTTGCATATATACCTAAATACACCCTTTTCTTTCCTTTCATTTTTCCTTCTCATTGAACAATTTATTTCCCTTTCATAGTATTTCTACCTTTAGATTTTCATTAATCTTTCAAATTCTCACACCAGTAAGACAATACAGTGTTTGCACATGTGGAAACACTGTATTTATTTCACTTACCAATATAGACTCTAGCTGCATTTACCTCCAGAAGCTTCAAATTTCTCTCTTTATAGCTGAATAATACTCCATTGCATAAAAATACCATATCTTTTTTATCCATTCCTCAGTTAATGAGCATTTGGGTTGTTTCCAAGATTTAGCTATGACAAATTGCACTACTATAAACATGGGTGCACATATGTCGCTGTGGAAAAATACCTAGGCGGGGAATAGCTGGCTTGAATGGGACCTCCAATCCTAGCTTTTTGAGGAAGTGCCATACTGACTTCCATAGTGGTTACACCAGCCTGAACTCCCACCAACAGTGGAGAAGGGTTACTTCTTTCCCCACAGCCTCTCCAGCATTTCTTATTGGTTGGCTTCTTAATGATAACCATTCTTCCTGGTGTAAGATGGTATCTCAGTGTTGTTTTAATTTGCATCTCTTTTAAGTGTATTTTAGTACAGCGTCTTACAGGGTTTCACTACATAGATTGACTCACAGTGATTCTCCTATGTTCAGCTTCCCAAATGCTGGGATTACAGGCACACACCACCACACCCAATCTCAGTTAATGTCTCATTGTGTCCCAGAGGGACTTGCACAGCACACTAGCAATCAAACCCTGGCCACTGCGCTTTGCCTAAAAAGGCACTTCGGTCCACTGAGATATCTGGTGGGTCCTAATTTGTATCTCTTGAATGACCAGTGACATAGAAAACTTTTTCATATATTTATTTGTCATTTGTATCTATTTGTGAAATGTATGTTCGTCTCAAATGCCCATTTTGGGGTTGGGTCTTTGAATTTTGGAGGCCTGATTTTTATTAAAAATTCTTTATATATTCTAGATAGGAATCCTTTGTCTGAAGGACAGTCTGTTATAATTGTCTCTCATTTTGTGGGTTTTCTTTTTACTCTATTGGTGATTTCTTTTGGCTTGCAGAAGCTTTTCAAAAAGATGAGATCCCAACTGTTGATTCTTTGAAGTATTTCTCATGCAGTTTGATTTTTGTTCATGAACTCTTTACCTACCCCTATGTCCTTAAAGTTTCTAGTTACTTTCTCTGCCGGAAGATTTAATGTTTTAGTTTTAGTATTTAAATCTTTGATTTTAACTGTAGTTTTTGGCATGGGTGATAGGCATGGGTCTATTTTAAGCCTTTGGCATGTGGAAAGCAAATATTTCTGGTACCATTTATTAAAAAGGCTATCTTTCTTCCAATGAACGTGTTTGGTCCCTTTGTCAAAGATAAGGTGGCTGTATGTGTTTGTAGTTGTATCTATATCTCCTAGGGGCCAGGGAGATGGCTCAGTGGAATAAGCGCTTCCCTGGCAAGCATAAGGGCCTGAGTTCAATCACTGGTTCTGCCAAAAAAAAAAAAAAAAAAAAAAAAAAAAAAAGAGATTGTGATGCTTCCTGCTTTTCCTTTGTTAACCAGGATTGCTTTTGTTATTCAAGGTCTCTTATGGCTCCAGATGAATTTTAGGAATGTTTTTCTAGATTTGTGAGGTACACTAATGGTATTTTAATCGGTATTGCATTGAATCTGCATAACAATTTTGGGATTTTCACAATATTGGTTCTTCCTATACAGGAGGAAGGAATGTCTTTCCGTTTTCTGAAACCATCTTTGATCTGTTTTTTTCAGAGTACTGTAGTTTTTGCCATATAAATCTTTTACTTCCTCTGTGAGTTTGATTCCTAAGTATTTCATATTTGGGGGTATTAATGTGAAAGGCATGGTTTCCATAATTTTTCTCTTGGTGTGTTTGGTGTTTTTGTATAGAACTGCTATTGGTTTTTGAATGTTGACTTTGTATCCTGCTATGCTACTAAATTTGGTTATTAAATCTATAAGTCTCTTAGGGGAGTTTTTTGGGTCATCTATGTATAGCACAGTGTTATTTGCAAATAATAATAATTTCTTTTTTTTTTTTTTTTTTTTTTTTGCTGAACCGGGGATTAAACTTAGGCCCTCAGGCCCTTGTGCTTGCCAGAGAAGTGCTTATTCTACTGTGCCATCTCGCTGGCCCCAATAATGATAATTTCATGTTTTCCTTTCCAATCATTATAACTTTTATTTCTTTCTCTCGTCTAATTGCTCTGGCTACTTTTTTTCCAGAACTATATTGAACAGGAGTGGTAGCAGTGGGCATCCTTATTTTGTTCCTGATTTTATTTTATTTTACTTTTTAATGTATTTGGTTGTTATAGGGTCTCACTATGCAGCTCAGACTCCTTGTGATCCTCCTGCTTTCAGCCTCCCCAGTGCTGGGATTACTGGTATGAGTCACTGTGCCCAGACTATGGCCAGCTCTGCCTACCGTGGGGGTTGGGCTGGCATGGCACATGGTGCTGGAGATTGAACCACAGTCCCTGTGCTTGCCTAATCTTGCCTAAGCAGGCACTTTAGTCTGCCGAGCTATCTCTCCAGCCCTTATTCCTGATTGTAAAGTGAAGGCTTTTAATTTTTGTTCATTAAGTTAATGTTGACTGTTGCTTTGTCATAGATGGCTTTTATCAGGTTGAGATAAAGACCCTCTATTCTGATTATCTGTAGTGTTTTTATAAGGAATGAGTGCTGGACTTGGTTAAAAGCTTTTTCTGTATCTATTGAGATGATCATGTGATTTTTGTGGTTGGCTCTGTTGATGTGGTATATTACATTTATGGATTTGCATATATTAAGCCATCTTTGCATTCCTGGGATGAATCCCACTTGGTTGTGGTGTATAATGTTCTTGGTGATTTTCTAGATTCTGTTTGTTAGTATTTTACTGGGGATTTTAGCATCTATGCTCATTAGGGAGTTTGGTCCATAGTTCTCTCTTGTGGTTGGGTCCTTCTCTGCTTTTGGTATCAGAGCAATACTTGACTCCCTGAATGAGTTTGTGAGAACTGAGGCTCTTTCAATTTCACTGAAAGGTTTGAAAAGACTTGGTATTAGTCTTCCCTCAATTTCTTGTAGAATCAGCGGTGAAACCATCAGGACTTGGGCTTTTCTTTGTTGGCAGGTTTTTTGTTACATTTTCAACTTCATTGGCTGATATTGGGTTATTCAGAATTTTTATACCTTCATTTAGCCTTGGCAGTTCATATGTATCTAGGAACCTGTCCATTTCATCCATATTTCCCATTCTGTGAGAGTAAAGACCTTAGAAATAAGTATTGATAATCTGAGTTTTCTAGGGTCTGTAGTAATTTCATCCTTTTCATTCCTTATTGCATGAATTTTAATTTTTTTATTTGAAATTACATTGTCTAGGTGTTTATCAATTTTATTTATTCTTTCAAAGAATCAACAGTTTGACTCACTAATTTTTTCTATTCTTTCTTCATCTCCATTGATCTTTATAATTTCCTGCCTTCCCTGGACTTTAGACTTGACTTGCACTTTTTTTTCTAAGAGCTTGAGGCACAGCATAAGATGATTTATTTAAGCTAATTCTGCTTTCCTGATGTGAGAATTTATCATTATAAATTTCCCTCTTAACAGCTTTCATTGCATCTCACAGCTTCTGGTAAGTTTGTCTGCATTTTTGTTAGATTATAAATATTGCTTAATTTCTTCTCTAATTTTATCTGTGACCCATTGATTGTCCAGGAGGATATTCTTTAGTTTCTGTGTGTTTATAGAGTTTTTACTGTTTGTTTTATCAACAATTTTGCATTTCATTGCATTATGGTCAGATAATACACATGGGATAATTTGGACTCCTTTGCATTTACTTAAGCATGTTCTATGACATAATCCATTTTGGAGAATGTTCCATGTACAGCTGAAAAAAATGTGTATTCTGATGCTGTTGGGTGGAACACTCTGTAAAGGTCTGCAAAGTCCATTTCTTCACAAGTTTGGTTTAGTTCTCTTATTTCTTTACTATTTCTTTTGCACAGTTGGTCTGTCTCTTTGTGTCAATGGGGTGTTAAAGTCTCCCAGTACAATTATGGTGTTGCTTATTAGATTTTTATGTCCATCAAAATTTATCTTATGCAGTTGGGTGTTCCTACATTGGATATATATATATATATATATTTACTATCTCTTCCTCTTGCAGTTTCTGTCTCTTTTAATCACATTTGGTTTGAGGTTGACACTCTGCAACCAGAATGGCTACCCCTGCTTTTTTTCTGGGTTCTGTTGCATGGAGTATTGTTTTCCATCCTTTGACGTTCAGTCTATTAATCTGTTTTTGATTAATAGATGTATTTCTTGTATGCAAAATATTGTTAGATTTTGTTTCTTTATCCAGTCTTCCAGTCTGTTTCTTTTGATTGGTGAATTGAGGCCATTTATGTTGACAGCTATAGCTGATATATATTGGCTTATCTTTGTCATATTGTTTTCCTACTGTAGGGTCCCCACTTTTCCCCTTTGTTTAATTGCTTGCTGTACTTGGTTGTTCTCCTCTGTTGTTGTTAAAGTTGTGGTCATATTTCTAAAAGAACTCTTTGTAGGACTGATTTGGTTGTCATGAATTTCTTCAGTTGTTCTTTCTCATGGAAGTATCTAATCTCTCCATTAAATCTGATAGTTTTTCAGGATACATCAATCTTGGTTGAAAGTTGTTTTCTTTCAGGTCCTCAAATATCTCACTCCAAGCTCTTCTTGATCTGATGGTCTGTGTTTGGAAATCTGCCGTGATTCTGATGGGCTCTCCATTATAAGTGATCTCTCTGTTTTCTACCAGTTTTAATATTGTTCTTCTGCTAAATTACTGAGATCTTGATTATTATGTATCTGGGTGATGATTTATTTTGATTATGGCTAGCTGGAGTTCTATATGCTTCAGTTACTGTATATCAGATTTTTTGCCATGCTTGAGATATTTTCTGTTACTATTTCTGCAAACACTCATTTTATATGTTTTGTGTTATCTCCAGCTCTTTTGTTGATACCTGTTAGTCTTATATTATTTTTCTTTGCATCATCTTGCAGCTGCTGTATTGTTATTTTCTGGTTTCTTGTTATTTTTAAGAGATGTTTCCTTTCATATTCACTAACTTCAATGCTATCTTCAAGATCTGAAATTCTATTTCTGTTTCATTCAAGTGGTTTTTCCAGCTTTCAATGGAATTCTTTTCTTTTTTTGTGGCAAGGTCCGCTCACCCTGAGGGTGGGGCTGGTTTGACATGTGGTGCCAGGGATCAAACCACGGTCTTTGAGCCTGCCTAAGTTTACCTAAGCAAATGCTTTAGACTACTGAAGTGTCTCATCGGCCCCTCTATGGAATTCTTAATGTCCTGGATATCTGTTTGAATCTATGTCATGCATTCTAATTCTTTCTTGTATTGTTTATGCAATGTTTCCATCAGTTTCCTATTCCCCCTTTTTTTTTAAATCTGTGTCTTCCTTAGATATATCAAACAATTCTTTCATGATTGCTTTCATTTCTTTGTTTTTTTTTTTTACCTGCAAGATTATGTTTGATCTGATTTCCTCCATAGCCTTTACTTCAGCTACTATCATCTTAGAAATTTCAAAATGTGTGACCTTCAAGTTCTTCTTGACCTTGTCTCCTGGACTTGTTTTGGGTGGGCTAGAGGTCTGATATTGCCTTTTGTTCCTTCTTTTTGTCATTTTTTGCAATAATGGTAAATGGGCAGGGTGCTGGTCAGGAAGGCTGTGTGGGGTTCAATGTGGTTTCTACCTCAAGAAGGAGAGAGGGGAAAGCTGCAATTGATGAAGGATCCAGTGATGATGAGTATGGCTTAAAGATGTGTAAGGCTTTCTTGATGGTGGACTGGCCCATGCTCAACAAGGCTCCTGTACATCGCTGTGGTAGTAGTGACTCCATGACAGTCTTCCCGGTGAGGTGAAGTGGCTAGACTCAGAAAATTCCCTTTCCCATAATTCATTCTGTTGTAATTTGATGTATGAAATATAACCTGTATGCATGAACTTTCAATGAGATCCAAGTGAAGAATAGTTACTAAGGATTGAGTCAGAGAGTCTGGCAGGCTTAAGTTCTGGTTTGGGACTTCAGAATTTTCCCAGGCTGGCCTAGGTGTTTTTGTTTTTCTTATCTCTGCTTAAAGGTAGTAGGCCTTAGGACAAGAGTTGGGGGCATGGCCTTGGGGCATTGCCCAGGTCCAGTTGAATGGAGAGTAGTGGGTTCATAAACCCAGTCTTCATTAAAGTCAGACTGATACAGGGGACTGAAACTCCTGAAAGAAACCTGGGACAAGTTAGTATTCTCTAACACTGAAGAATGAATTTGAGGAACAATGGAGGTTAACAGCAGAATGTATTTATTGGGGAAACAAAAGCTTCTGTCATGGAGAAGGACAAAAGGGGACACAGGTGGGCTGCCAAAGAATCTACCTTTTCTAGGGATTTTTTTCAGAGCAAAATCCTGAGGTAAGGCTGGTCTAAGGTGGGAAATATGGGAACTTGCACGTGAGGTGGAACAAAATCATGGCCAACCAATAAGATTATACCAATAAGTATAATTACTCAGTTAACACTGATTAAAAAATCAGGATTAAATTGAATAGTGGCAAGCAGGTATGAATACAGGACAGGGGCTTTCCTATAGGGGTTGGGTTAGTGAATCTTCCTGGCTTTTTCAAGATGATTGATACCTATGTATTTATTTATTCATTTGTTTGTTTATTTTTGGCAGAACTAGGGATTGAACTCAGGACTCTGGGCTTGCCAGGCAAGTGCTTATTCCACTGGAGCCATCTCCCCAGCCAATACCTATTTAGAATAACAATCCTTGATGTTATCCCTAGAGAGGTATGTGGGTGCCTTTGTTTAATCTTTTGAGCTGTGGCCCACAGAGGAAGTGCCTGTCTCTCTCACAGGTGAAAAGGTCTTATCTTCCACATTGGGTCCTTTGAGGGCCCAGCCCTGTCTGCCTGTAATACTTTTATCTAAGCTGGGCATGGTGGCGCAAACTTTTATCTAACTCAGGTGCTTACAAGACCTCATCCCACTCTCCTTCCTTCATTCTGAATTAAGATAGGAGAAATAAAGGCAGGTAGAAAGACAAGGAAAATCACTTTCAAAATTGTTCTTAAGAAGACTGCAATTTGGGGACACAATATTACTCAAGATTTTCCCTATTTTTACTCCCTAGTCCCACCATACCCCAAATTCTTTAAAAAATTACAATTCTATAATATAGACCAGCCCCAACCATAGTGCATCTCACTCCATTGAGGACCCATATTTCCTTCTGAATATGTACTTTAATTCTATTTAATCATTCTATGTCTCTCATTGACATGTTTATGAAATTCTTTTTTTGTGATTGACATACACCTACCAAATAATCCAGCTAATATAAGGAAAATATTGTAACTTTCAACCTAGTCGATGCCCAAAACACTGAGTTCATGTTCTCTAAAATTGAGGAGTAAATTCCAGGAACAATAGAGATTAAAAGTAGGAAGAATTTATTGAGAAAAAGATAGCTTCTGTCTAAGAGGGACAAAAGGAGGCTGGAGAAGGGGTTGCCTGCCAACCCTGTTTCTCAAGGGTGTCTTATTGAGCAAAGCCATGAGATGAGGTGAATTCAAGGTGAGGCAAACTATCGATAACTAATAAGATTACAAGTAAATTGCTTAAGTAATACCTATTCAATGGGAAATCACAGTGTGGGTATTGATAGGTTTTAATGGTGTCACAGCAGAGAAACAGGCAAAAGGAAAAAGGGAAAGGGGTTTTATTATAAAGGGAAAGGGGCTTCATTATCTCGGAGGGCATGGAGAGAATTTGGAAAAAGGAATTCTCTGGATTGGAACAAAGGGAGGCTGAGGCTTTTAAGACCTTTTGCCAGGGCTAGGGTTAGAGCGGATGTTTAAATACACCTGAGGAGCTGATGGGGCCTTTGGCTGCAGGAAAAGTGAAAGGAAACCGCACCCTGGGCTGAGTTGGGGAGGTGGTCTCTGGGAAGATATACTGTTGTTTTAAGGACTTCAGCCATACTGGATGACCACCATAATAATCCAGCAATTCATACTAGGGGCATAACTTATCAGGTATGAGGTGGGACAAAACTATAGTCAACCGATAAGATTACAGGTACAGTTGCTTGGATGATACTGATTAAATGGGGATCAAATTAGGCAACAAGTCACAGAGCAAGTGCACATGGGAGGAGAAGGACTTTTCTGGCAGGTGTGGGTTAAGGAGGTTTTGGTCCTCCACCCTAATATGCTTGATGTCTGTTTAGAGTATTAATCACTGCTGTTTATCCCTAGAGAAAGTATATATAGTTATTCCTGTTTTCTTGAAGCCTGGCCTTTAGTGAATGTCCCTGTAGCCACAGTTGTCTTCTACCCTGACTGTTCAAGGACCCAGCCCTATGTGTCTGCCTACAAGATTTCTAAATAACCTAGTTATCAATATACTGTCACAAGACCTAAGAACCTTCTCAGTGGGTCAAACTGAGATTCTTATGTCTTTGGGAGAACTCCCCAGACCCTGTCTGGTGATGATTCATTGCCTCTGACCCCTCAGTGCTTTTGAGATAGATAGCACTGAAATGACCCAACTTTGGTTCGGTTCTAATGAAACAGACTTTGCCAAGGCAAGTACCTCTCGGCTGAGCAAGGCTTAGTTTCCGCTTGTGACAGGCAGAGCAGGTCACCTTGTTCTTTTGCTTGCAGACTTCTCTTTGTATTCTTCCTCTGTCAAGCTCAAGAATTTGCAGAATGTTAATATCTTCCCCAGATGTCCCACAATTGTGCCAATTTTATGTTTAAAAATACTCTATCTTTTATTTCCTTAATCCCATTAAACAGATTTATGATTTAACATTTCCTCAATAGCAAAACTTCTGGGGGCTTTAACCAGGGAAAGAGAGTTAAATCACCGGCAATTGTCTATTGCAACATGATTCTTAAACCTCAACAGAGAGGGGATGGTTGAGTTTCCCTGAGTGCCTGGAGATGAATTCGTTTGTGCCACCTGCCCCAAAGCTATGACATGTCTGGAGCAGGGAGAGCATTGGGGTTTGTGAACATATTGTTTTGGAGAAGGATAGCGTGGCAGGAGGTTGTTATTTAATAACCAGTTGCCTTCTGAGCTGGAGAGTTAATCACTACCATTAAGTAGTGATCGCTCCAGGTGAGAAGATGAGAAAGGCTTCACATTTGCAAAAGTTTGGAAGTCAAAAAGCAGCTAATGGGCTGATGTAGTGGAAGCCTGACAAGAATGCTGTTTTCCTTTCCAATTGCATTCCAGCCTCATCGCCTTGTTTTTTGGGTTGAATTCTTTTTTTCTAAGTGGAAATTTAAACAAAGCAACTATATACCAAGAGACTGGTCCTGTCTAGGTTTTATCTGTCCATCATGTTTGAAAAAAAATTTACAATAAGCCTGTATAATTTTTGTAATTATAAAAAAGCAAATGACATTTTGGAAGACAAAAGAAAACAGTCTGTATTTTTCTTCTTGCTTTTTGTCTAGCTCAGTCTTATGTGGCTAGCAGTAGGAGCTCAGGGTTCAAGGATGTTTATCCAATTGAGATAAACAACAGCAGATTCTTGCTTGTGCTTTCTAACTCCATGAAAGCTGAGATCCATGAAGACTATTTCCAAGTAAGAGAGCAAAATTAAAAACAACAAAGATGGAGATGAAAATTATCATCATTCAATCCGACTAGGCATTTGTCTTTCAGTTTTCCAAACCACTCAGCACACTCTGCCAGAAATTCGCTCTGGTATCAAAAGCCACTGAATTTAACATACAGGGTGGCCATGGGCGTGGTCCATGGAGGGGTAAATTTAGGGCCTCCTGGCTCATTCAACCTTAATCACCTGGGGAGCTTTACAAAACACGGATGTCTGGGTCCACCCCCAGGCATTCTGATAAGATGGCTCTGGAGGAGGGCCAGATGCTTTCATTGTGCAGCAAAGTCTAGAACCTTCACTCAACTCCTCCCCATCACCACCCCCTGCCAAGGTCAAAGCCCCGCTTAAGTTGTGAGAAGCATTGAGCTCTTCAGCAGCTCCTGCCCAGGTTCATCCAGTCTCTGATCTTTTCTGTTTCCTAATTCAAGAAACTCTTCATATAAAATGGTTCTGAGAAAGCCAATAAATCATAAAAATTATTTTGAGCTGAAGGAATTTGAGTTTTTAAAGTTGTTTATCTGCTTTAAAAGAGGGATTCCTAAAACAACTCCATTAGTATATTGATCCAATGGAAAATCTCAAGGTAGGTATAGGATGGGACAAAATTATGGCCAACCAGTAAGGTCACAAGTATAGCCAGTTACTTCGGTAATACCAATCCAATGGGAAGCAAGTCATGTAGCCAATGTTCATGGAACAAGCAAGCACTTTTCTAGGAGGGGACAGGTCAGGGGCTCTTCCTGCCCCCCCCCACCCCACTGATACCTATTTAGACAGACTATCAATCATTATTGTTTATCTCGAGGGGAAGTAAGTAGGTGTAGTCATTCTACCTTTCCTCTTGAATCTGGTCTCTAAGGAATGCACCTCTCCCGACTGTTGTAATGTGTTTCTCTCTTCCACACTGGTCCTGTGAGGGCTTAGCCCTGTCTGATTGCCTAGCATATTAATTTCTTAATGACTATTTCTAACTAATTTAGCTATCTATAATACTTTCGTGAATCTGCTCTCCATAAATAATGTCTTTCTTTCTTTTTTTTTTTATTTTTATGCTTTTTTTTTGTCTTTTTGAGGCAGGGTCTCACTATGCAGCTCAGGCTGGCCTTAAGCTCACTTTGTAGCTCAGGCTGGTCTCAAACTCACAACAATCCTCCTGCCTCAGCCTCCCAAGTGCTGGGATTATAGGCCTGCGCCACCACGCCTGGCAATAATGTCTTTCTTGTTTTTTCTCCCTTGCTGATTTTTCATTCTTCAAAATGAGTTCAGGGCTGGGGAGATGGCTCAGTGGAATAAGTGCTTCCCTAGCAAGTGCAAGGGTCTGAGTTCAATCCCCAGTTCCTCCAAACAAAACAAAACAAAAAGTGAGCTCCAATTTTGTCCTATCCAAGATGACCATCACTGTTATCTTTCAAAAATGATTTTTTAATGAAACAAGGACTTCAGAGGCTGGATCTGCAGATAACCAATGACTAACTAAAAACAGAATAAAACTTGGCGTCTCTGCTTTTGTTTTACATCTCCATTATTACCTTAAAACTTTGAGTCAGATCCCTGCTAAGCTCTGCATGCAGGAATTATGTTAATCACTTAAAGACCCAAATGACAAAGTTTATTAACCCTAATTTACCTGGCTAGCCTATGGCCATACCTCCCTGTGTGTCCTGATCCTGTCTAATTTACCTAGACTATCTCTCCCCACTGCAAGACTGAGGACATGGAGATAAGTACAGCTACAGTAATTTTGAAGATTTATAGAGACATCCCTACAACTGCCCCCTTTCACAATGTCCAGTTCCAGAAGCCCTGGGGTGATGACTGGAAGTTTCAAGAATCAAGTCTTCTCGGATTCCAGGAAAGGCAGAGCCTTGAAAAGCAGCAGATGATAAAGTTATCCCCTCCAAAGAGGAAGCAATTACTGAGTGACAGAACTAAGACTGCTTCCCACCCCAGGTGGTTGTCATCCTCTTATGGGAAAAAATACCTGCCAGTCTGTTAGATGTCAAATTGTTATTGAGTTTTGGGGTGCTGCAGGCTTCTTCTAGAGGTGGTTAATGATAGGTTCCTGTCCGAGTACAAACTGCCCAATTATCCTGGCCCTGATCCAACATGGCTGACTGCCCAAAACAACAGCTCATCTTCCCAATGACCACTTCCTCCTCCTTCCCCCATCCAGCCCTGGATACAACTTCCTTTTACCTTTCCAGCACACACAGGGGAGCCTCCAATCAGCTCTTTGTGTGTCACCGAACCTGCCCCTCAAACTCTGCCCCTAGCAAAAGTCCATTATGTCTCATCCTCTCTGTCCCATGTCACATTTGATGCTCACTATGTCTTCTGAGTTAGTAAAGGCTACCACACCACCTTCCACCCCCACCTCTACCCTAGCCTTATTTCTGCTTCTCTGCCATGCTGCTGCTGCCACCACAACTGGAAAACCTAACAGTGCTAAGTTCTTTCTGTCCTGAACAAAGAATAGATCTACATTAGTGCAAGTGCTAGCAGGGTTTTATGTCTATTAAAGGTAAGGGGGAAAATGTTAGGCTCTACAGAGTGGGCTTAGTAAAAGAAGCAAAATAAGTACTCTACAGAGTGAGATTGGGGTACACTGAAAGAACACAAAAAAGCTCAACCTCAGCCATCCTTTTGTAGTTTTCCCTTCTTAGGCTTGTGGCAGGTGCAGGCCATCCTGTCAAAAACTTACTGAAGTCCTCTTGAGAAGGTCCCATGCAGGACTTCGGGAACTGTTCTGTGCTTGGCATTTTGTAATTAACAGGTCATGCCCACCCCAGGTCAGCTTGGCTAGGCCCTGGTTTCCTGCTTCATTTCCTCCATAGAGACCCACATGTCCCTGTAATTCTATATGTGGTACTGAGAGAGTAGGGGTCTCAGTCCTTCATGTATCTAGTACTTCCTGCTGAAAGGAGCTGTAGGCTCTACCTAGTAGGAATTATATGGTCTCCAACTCTCTTGGGATACTGTGGCTCACTGGTTGGGTTGAGGTAAAAAAAAATCTGTCAAAAGGCAATGAGACTTCCCTGGCAAGCACAAGGGCCTGAGTTCATCCCTGGTTCTGCCAAAAAAAAAAAAAAAAAAAAAAAAAAGCAATGAGAAAAGAGTGATACCTGTTCAATGGGAGAAAACTTGGAGAATTTAATCAGGAAAGTAACTTACTATTAGGTTGAGGTTGTAGAGCCCAAATATGAGAAAAATCAGGTCAGATTTCCATGCTTCCTATGAAAGAGAAAGCATAGAAAGAGGGATGTTAGATAAATTATGGGGGATGTGAAAGCTGTGGTCTTAACAAGATTACCCACATTATGGGTTTAGTTAAAAATGCTAGGAGTTGAGGGCTGGCCAAATAGCTCAATGGATTAAAGCACCTGCTTAGTCAGATGCAGGGGCCAGGAGTTCAATCCCCAAGCCTGCCATACTGCCCCTGGCCCTGGGAGCACACTGAGACAGCAGTTGAGACTGGGCACGGTGGCATGCACATGTAATCTCAGTTCTTAGGAGACTGTAAATAGGTGGATCACTGCAGTCTGATCTATGCAGTGAGACCCTGTATACCCTATACATTCTGTCCTGAATAAAAAAAAAAAAAACCAGTAAGAGTCGCAATACAGGTGCTCATTTACTTATCTGTCCCCCGAAGAGTGCTAGTCTTGTTCTTTTGAAGTGGAATCTCAGGCCTCTTAGAGGTTTAAAGGAGTAGCTTTCTTTCATTCATTCTTTTTTTTTTTTTTAAATAGTTTTTAATGAGAATAAAAAGTAATTTTTAAAAAATTAGGAATGATGTAAGGGCCAGGGAGATGGCTTAATAGAATAAGTGTTTCCCTGGCAAACGCAAACGCAAGGGCCTGAGTTTAATCCTAAATTCTGAAAAAAAAAATATATATATAAATATATATATATATAAAATTTCACTAAACAAGATAATGGGAATTCAACAATTGTTACATTGCATATTGTTGTCTTCAAATCAATTGTTCAGGACTGGCTTTAGCTCAGCGGTTTCTTCGACAGCATCTTGTTGATCATATGGTCTGGCGGCTTCAAATCAATTGTTCAGATATAAGAACGCAAAATTGTTTAAAAAAACACAACACATTAGAAAGAAGAAAAAAAACTTCTAGCATTAACTATTCCTTTCAGGAGACCAGTAGAAATCAACACTACAAATATCACAGCTATCCTGAGTATGTACATTTATGTTTTTCCATTCTTTTCTCCTTTCCCTCCTCCTAGTTATTCATCCCCTTTGAGCAGTTTCTTTCCCTTTTACAGTATGTGTTATACCTTTGCAATTTTATTTAGTCTTTCAGGTTCTTACACTAGGCAGACAAAATTATATATATATATATATATATATATATATATATATATATATGCAGGTTAGATTTTTTCATTTATGAATATGGCCTCCAGTTGCATCCAATTACCTATAAATGCTTGAAGTTTATCTTTTTTTTTTCAGCTGAGTTATATCACATTGTATAAAAATACCACAACTGAACCAGCCAGATAACTCAGCAGATTAAAGCACCTGCTTAGGCAGATGCCGCTCAGGCAGATGCAGGGACTGGGGTTCGATCCCCAGCATACCGTGCCTGCCCCGCCACTGGGAGCTCTCTGAGATGGCAATTGAGACTGAGAGTGGCGATGCACACCTGTAATCCCAGCGCTTGGGAGGCTGAAAACAGGAGGATCACTGTAAGTCCTGTCTGTGTAGTGAGAGCCTGTAGACCCTGTGCTAAATACATTAAACACACACACACACACACACACGCCAACTTTTTTATGTATTTCTCAGTTGATGAGCATTGTTCTTTCCAAAATATTTAGCTATGACAAATTGTGTTGCTATAAACATGATATTTTCAGTTATTCTGGAAAAATACACAGGAGGGGAATACCTGGGTTCAGTGGGACCTCTAATCCTCTTTGTTTTATTTTTTTTTCCGGTACTAGGGATCAAACTCAAGATCTTGTGCTTGTTAGGCAGGTGCTTATCCTACTGAGCTACATCCTTGGCCCCTAATCCTAGTTTTCTGAGGAATCTCACACTGATTTCCATAGTTATCTACCAGTCTACACTCCTGGCAGCAGTGAAGAAGGGTTCCTTTTTCTCCATAGTCCCTGCAGCATTTGTTGTTGGCTGACTTCTTGATGTTAGCCACTTTTTTTTTGTGGGATGAGATGGAATCTCAGTGTTTTAATTTTCATTTCTCAAAGGACCAATGATGTTGAACATTTTTTCATATATTTGCTTGTCATTTGTATTTCTTCATCTGAGAAGTGTGTATTCATCTCAGATGTCCATTTTTGGACTGAATCTTTGAATTTGGAGGGGCCTGATTTTTAAGAATTCATTATATATTCTAGATAGAAGTTCTTTGCCTGAAGGACAGTTGGCTAAATTTTTTTCCTAATTCATGGGTTTTCTTTTTATTTTGTTGGTGATTTCTTTTCATATGCAAAGACTTTGCAATAAGTTCTCAGTGGTTGATTGTTTGAAGTATTTCTCATGTAGTTTGGTTTTTGTTCGTGAACTCTGCCTGCCCCTATGTCATCAAGATTTCTGTCTACTTTCTCCTCCAGTAGATTTAGCATTTCTGTTTTTATTTTCTTTTAAATTTTTTTAGAGAAGGGTCTACAGGGTGTTCAGGGTCTCACTATTAGATCAGACTTGGAGTGATCCACCTGTTTACAGCCTCCCAAGAGCTGGGGTTACAGGTGTGTATCACCATGCCCAGTCTCAATTGCTATCTCAGCATGCCCCGGGGGCAGGGCTGGCACGGCAGGCCTGGGGATCAAATCTTTGGCCCCTGTACCTGCTTTCTTTAAATACTTCTTTAAAGTAGCAAATGACCACAAAAATCAATACCTTAGTACTTTAGTGCACTAAGATATTTGGCTGGCTCAGTGTTTCTGTTTCAATATTTAGTTCTTTCATCTGTTTTGGCTCCAGAAAAATATCCCACACCCAAGCAATAAAAATGTTAAGTGCCAAATAACCTTTCTCTAGATGTACAAATCCCAACACTGCCTGTGATTTTCAGATACTATCAGAATACACAGGATAGCTTTGATAATTGTACTACTGATTTTTGCTGGTCTATTGAAAGGAACATTTAATGCTTTGTTTTTTCTTATTTTTAATTTTTGACCAATTTTACATGCCTCTATCTAGTAATCTGAACAACCAATTTGAAAACAATAATATGCAATACAATACCCATTGTTGAATTCCTACGATTTTGTGTAGTGAAATTCTGTATTGTTTCTAATTATTTTTTTTCTACTTTTATTCTCTTTAAAAAATAGTAATTGCAATCCCCAATGCCCCATGTCTTGCCAGACCTGCCCTTAAGGCAGTCTGAGCCAGCCAAAACAAGTTATTACAGAAAATGTAAAACCTGTCCTTATTCTTCAGTCCTGTGCATCAACTAATACAAAGTGTAAAACTGCTGTGAAGTTTAATTTGGACAAAAGTTATGTTTATCTAACTAGCCCCAAGAGATAAAATCAATTTCCATGTTTTGGCAAGAAAAAATAATAAGACATACACCCGGATGACGAAGACCTCACCTAACTTACAATGTCCTGTTCGTTATCCCTGTAGCATCCTCCTTTCGGAGCTATAAAAGCCCTTTGGTATAGCTCAGTTCTCAAGACAGTCTTTCTGGAGGGTGATACTCACTTTCCCTTAGCCCTTGAATAATCCCAATTTCTTTTCAGTAACTCTTGTCTCCTGAGCACTGGGTTTCAGGCAGTGAGCAGATAGGTTTGGGTCTGATTGCATGTTCTTAGTGCCTCCAATCTGTACTATCAGCATCTACTTAAAAATATTTAAAGGTTTGTATTAATATTGTAAATATTTAAAGGTTCCAACCCTCTCTGCTGGGTTCTGAATTTCTCAGGGCTCTTCATACCACAAATACACACCAGTCAGAGTTTAGCAAAACCTTGGTACCTACCCAGTGACAGGTCGTTCAGGATCTAACCAGCAATATCAATACACTGCCCTCCCTGCAACCCTAAGTGTCTTCTTTCATTAAGAACAGAGATCTGGCCCAGGGAAACACTTCTCCATGTCTCTCACCATATTCTTCAAAACAAAAAGTAATTGAGCCTAACTGCAGTGAAGGCTTGTGGGTTGTGCCTACATAAATTGGAAACAGACGTACCTTCAGAATAAGGGACACTGGCGCGCAAATGCATTATTTGCAGGGGTAGCCTCTGATATCTGCATATGTTGTAGTAGTTAAATAACACATATTACACTTAAATTTGTGCTTGTAGAGGAAATGAAGCTAGGTAGAAAGGAGACAAGGAAGATCATGATTATCCAAGGTTATCTATACCTATATTTCCTGGGCTTGTTTATGCTTTTATTTGAGGCTCATTACAATCCAAACCCTTTAAACACATTTTAGGTCTATAAAATAACTGAGTTGATGTGGTAAAGGTCAGAAAACTGACCTTTAAAAATATGCAAACTGGATCTCTACTTTTCTCCTGTGGAATAGGCTACCTTTTCACCTGTGGAAGGAGCCATTCTTTACTCCTGTGGGTAGCCTCTACTCTTCTTTTTTAAACTAAACCCAGACTATGCATAGGTTCACAAATTCCACAGATTTCTATTCCCAACAATACATAAGTATCCCACAACTCCTGACCATAGAGCATCTCTCTCTGTCTCTCTGTTTCTCTCTCTCTCTCTCTCTCTCTCTCTCTCTCTCTCTCTCTCTCTCTCTCTCACTATTTTAGAGAAGGGTCTACAGGATGTTCAGGGTCTCACTACTAGATCAGACTCACAGTAATCCACCTGTTAACAGCCTCCCAAGAGCTGGGATTATAGGCACACATCACCATGCTCAGTCTCAACTGCGTCTCAGCACACCCTGGGTGGCAGGGCTGGCACGGAAGGCCCAGGGTTTGAACCCCTGGCCCCAACACTTGCTTGCAGGGTCTTTAATTTGCTAAGCTATTTGGCTGGCCCCGTGCATCTCTCTCTCTCTCTCTCTCTTTTATAAATTCATTTATTTATTACAGTGTCTCGCTACACATCACGGATTCTTTTTTTTGTTGGGGGGGAGGTCAGCTCAACCCGCCCTGGGGGGAGGGGCTGGCATGGCATGTGGTGCTGGGGATCGAACCGCGGTCTCTGAATGGCGCTTTAGACCGCTGAGCTATCTTGCCAGCCCTGCATCTCTCTTTTGAGGACTCACATTCTGCTTTCTTTGAGTGTGTGCTCTGAGTGTGTGCTAATTGCATCGCTCAGTGCTACCAGAGAAACAGACTTAATTCAAAATTTACAAACGTATAAGAATTTTCAAGATTGCCTTATAAGGGCACCCACAGAGTCAGGTGTGGAAGAGCGTAAAAGGTCTGTCTGTGAACTGGAGACCTGAAAACCCAGGTGAAGGCTGGGAGCTCGCCAGAGCGTCCCATGTGAGTCCCTATCAGGAGGCCAGAGTCTGTGCTCCAAGTCAGGAGACAGCGTCCAGGGTGAAGAGTAGAGCTCCTCTGAAGAAACAGAAATGATTCTCGCTTCATTTTCCTTTATACCACTCAGGTGGCCAGCCATCCTAGCATGGGTCTTCTGTCTATATGAATCCCCTCAGTCACACCCATTATAGTGATCCAATTTAATTGAGCTTATTTTATTCAGATTGACACAGTGAGCTACATATCACACTCTACCTCTTACTGACATGTCCTCAAAATTCTTTAGTTCCATGAAAGCTAGCAAACCTGCAATCTGCCCCATGGGCAGGGTAAGTCCAGGTTTGCTGTCTTCTTGGACCTTGTCCAGGGGCAAAGGCAACCCTACAATTGTAAATGCGTAAGGTTTAGCTGAATTTTCAAAATTAAATAAAATCTTATTTGTTAGAAGTGTTTCACTTTTTATACTTGTTTCCTATTTTTCCTTTTTAATTTTAATGTTCAATATTGGTTTTTGTT
>PVKA01006309.1:67257-84306 GCA_004027165.1 Ctenomys sociabilis
AAAAAAAAAAAAAAAAAAAAAAAAAAAAAAAAAAAAAAAAAAAAAATTCTTGACTTTGTCACATTTGCTTTCGGTTTCTTTTTGATTCAAACATTTAGATTTCATTTACTTTACATACAACTGAAGTAGGAGATTAGGAAGGGCATAACCAATCATGAAAATTTGCCAACCGCAGGCCCCCACTCACTGCAGAGAACTTCTTTTCAGAGCACTTCCTTCTTTTCTCTACTGTTGCCATTAATAAATGTGTAAAACCTCTATTTATTTTTATTTTGGTACCTGAGATCAAACTCAAGATGTTGCACTTGCCAAGCAGGTGCTTGTGCCGTTGAGCTATCTCACTTGTCTTACCCAGTTCTTTAAATAGGATAACAAGAGCCTTGAAGGGACCCCTGGATACCCCATCACCGTTAATACAACTGTATTCTTTTTAGCTATGTTCAACTTTTTATTTTCATTAATTAACTAATTAATTAATTAATTAATTTTGTGGTACTGGGGATTGAACTCTGGACCCTGTGCTTGCCAGGCAAATGTTTATTCTACTGAGCTATCTCCCTGGCCCCAAAGTTGAAAAAGATTCTTTTCTGGCTGGCTCAGGCTGCCTTAAGAGCAGCTGAGGATTAAGCCCCAGTATCCTGTGCCTCACTGTGTTTGCATAAGCAAGTGCTTAAAGAAGTGGGCTAACTGGCAGGCCCCATTCAACTTTTTAAAAAAATAAAATAAAAATAATAAAAGAGAGAGACAAGGACATAGCTCAGCTGCTAATTACTTGCTTTACAAGGACAAGGGTTTGATTCCTGGTACAAAAAAAAAAGAAAAGAAAAATAGTAAAAAAGAAACTCATTAGAAATGATGCAAAATTTCACTAAACAAAATGATAAGGATTCAACAATGGTTGTTACATTGCACACTGTCATCTTCAATTTAGCTGTTCAGATTACCGGATATAAACATGCAAAATTACTCAAAAAAAATTGAAAAGGAGTAAAATTTAAACATTAATTTTTCAATGGACCAGTAGAAATAAGCAGTACAACTGTCCCAGCTATACTATATATATTCATGTATATTTCTTTCTCCTTCTTTCTTTCTTTTCTCCTTTCCCTCATCCCAGATTTTCCTTCCCTTTGAGCAGTTTCTTTCCCTTTCACATATCAATAGTACCTTTCCAATTTTATGTACTCTTTCAGATTCTTACACTGGGGAGACAATACAATGTTTACACACATAGGGATGATTTACTTCACTTATGACTCTGGTGTCTCGTTACACCCATTTGCCTATAAAAGCCTCTAGTTTATCTTTTTTTTAAAATAGCTCCCCTGGGTGGGGAAGATAGCTCAGTAGAATAGGCAATTACCTGACAAACGCAAGGTCCTGAGTTCAATCCCTGGTACTGCAAAAATAAATAAATAAATAAATAAATAAATAAATAAATAAATATAGTTCTATTGTATAAAAATACTACATAGAGCCAAAAAGATAACTCAGTGGCACAAGTGCCTGCCTGGCAAGTGCAAAGTCCTAAGTTTGATCCCAAGTACAAAACAAAACAAAACAAAATACCATTAAAAAAAATCACCAACAAAGTGAAAAGAAAACTCATAAACTGGGAAAAATTATCCAGCTGTCCCTCAGACAAAGGATTTCTATCTAGAACATCTAAAGGACTTCTAACTAGAACAACAACAACAAAAATTGGGTCACCAAATTCAAAGATCCAGTCCAAAAACAGACATCCGAGATGAACACACACTTCTCAGATGAAGAAATACAAATGACAAATAAATACATGAAAAAATGTTCCACATCAATCATTTGCAAAATGAAAATTAAATCAACACTGAAATTCCATGTCACCCTAGGAAGAATGGCTATCATCAAGAAGTCAGCCATTAACAACTGCTGGAGGGGATATGGGGAAAAAGAAACCCTTCTGCACTATGGGTGAGAGTGTAAACTGGTGCGACCACTATGGAAATCAGTGTGGAGACGTCTCAAAAAACTAGGATTAGAGTCCCATTTGACTTAGCTTTTTCCCTCCTGGTTATTTTTCCAGAATAACCAAAAAACCTCATACCACAGTTATATATGTGCACCCCTATTTATAGCAGTGCAATTTGTCACAGCTGAATCTTGGAAGCAGCCCAAATACCTATCAACTGAGGAATGGATAATAATGCAGTATTCTGTTTTTGAACTTTAAATCATTGAGAATAGCCAGCCCTGGTGGCACATACTTGCTATCTTATCACCTGGGGGGCTGAGTCAAGATTGCTGCAAATTTGAGGCTAGCCTGGGCTGCATAACACGTTCAAGACCAGTCTGAACTACATAGTGTGACATTGTTTCAAAAACACCAAAATGAATTAAAATAAATAAATGAACAAATGAGACTAAATGTAAGGCAACTCTACGATAAGAATAGAAATAAGGGTCCGGGGAGATAGCTTGCCTGGCAAGTGCAGGGTCCTGAATTCAGTCCCCAGTACCACCAAAAAAAAAAAAAAAAAAAAGGATAGAAATCGGAAGAGGTGCTCAGAAAAGGAAACAACAAAACAACTAAGAAGAGAAACAGAATACCTTTAAAAAAGAGGTGTGCTTGAATTTTTTAAAGCTAGAAACAAGGTGAAAAGCTGTATGTCAAACATGACTCACATATAATTTGGATTTTTTTGGTTTTGTTTTGTTTTTGTTTTTATTTTAGCAGTATCAGGGATTAAACTCAGGACCTTCTACTTGCCAGGCAGGCACTTCTGCTGCTGGGCTCTACTTCCTGCTACCCACAAAAGATTTACTAGTAGGACTTACAAATTTTACGTTAAAGAAAGTTTTAATTACTGGTCAGAACCATGAAAATGTTTAAGAACATTATTCTAACGAAATTCACAGTTTCCAAAGGTTAACTTGGCACCTCCTTGGAACCTAATATTTCATGAAGATTTAATTAGTGATCAAAGCAATGAGAAGGAAAAAAAGGCGATTATTCATAACAAATCCACAATTCAGAAGTAGGAAGAGAAGATGAAAAATCCATTCATGAGCTCAGCAAATTGAATTGAATGAGAAAGATAAAATTTCTGGAGTTCACTCAGCTAGGGCATTTGAAAAATGCCATCTCTTAAGCTATGAGGCCCTTTCTAGAGAAACAAAATCTGATTCCAATTACAAACAAAAATTTCCACTGGATGAGTATGGCAGAATATGCTATTCTTTCAAATGGCAAAAGAACTAGAAGCAGGTTTTCACACCCTGAGGTAAAAAAGCAAAATATTTTGTTATATGTGTTATAAGATTCACACCAATTTTCAGGATCAGTTTTGGTCCAGGAAGTTATTCGTAACCAGAAACTAGATTTTTCATTAAAATATAGCAAAACATCACTCAGACACATATTAACAAAGTATTCAGGCAAGTACTAAAAATTTTTAAATAGAAGAAACACACAGCAAACTACAAATACTGATTAAAAAGATAAGTAAATGACAATTTGAAACATTATTGTGATGTTCTACAAAATATATTTTGAAGCCGGGCGTGGTGGCGCATGCCTATAATCCCAGCACTCGGGAGGCTGAGGCAGGAGGATTGTTGTGAGTTCGAGACCAGCCTGAGCTACAAAGTGAGCTTAAGGCCAGCCTGAACTGTATAGTGAGACCCTGTCTCAAAAAGACAAAAAAAAAAATATATATATACATATATATATATATTTTGAGAGCTGGGGTTGCACCTCACGGACACAGTGTTTGCCTATAATGTGGGAAGCCATGAGATCAATTTTCAATATTGTAAAATTAGTTAATTTTGGGTCTGTTCTTTTTTTTTTTTTCAGTACCAGGGATCAAACTCAGGACCTTGCACTCTCCAGGAGGGTGCTTGTGCTCTTGCGCTATCTCCCTGGGCCTGAGCGTGTTCTTCAGCAAAGTGTAACGGCATGCTTCATTACACAAATAAGCACAATACTAATAGAAAGCAGCAAACAATTTCTGGGTTTGACAGAAATTCAATTTTTATGCAAGAATAACCAAAAGTGTAAAACAAAAGGAATAAAACAATCAGTTTGCATGATGAATGCTTAAAAATAAGATTATTAATTTAATATGTAATAGAGTAAGAGAATTAAATATACATAATGTAACTCAATGCAGCTAGATGGTACCAGTCACATGGGACAGCTAATATTACTTATATATGTTGTTGAAGAAGAAAACAAGACAATCTTACATTTTTTTACATCTATAGGTGATAGTTTTTAGTTAAATGAAGAACCAGAAAGATAATTTTTAATTTTAGACATTGATTTGAAAGATTTTTCAGGATAAGTGTATGAAAAAGGCCCAAACATAGTAATGAAAAAGGCATATGGGTTGGGATTTTGACCAAAAATTTAGAAGCATCCCAGATGCTTTGCATTTGTTACTCAACTTGATGTATTCTGTAGAACAGTTAAGGAACTATAATGTTCTCTGGATCTACCCAAATGGAACATCTTAGTGAGACATATATCAGATTAGACCTTGTAACATTTCTTAACACACAGTAGAAATATGTGTTAAGCAGTTGAACTGAACTTATAGGATCAAGGAGAGTTAAAACAACAGATCTCCCTCTCAAAAAAGGTGAGAAAAAAGTGAAATTTATTTTTTTAATTACTAATTTTTATTTTTTTATTTTTAGGAAAGGGCCTACAGGGTGTTCAGTGTCTCACTACCAGATTGGACAAGTAGAGGTCCACCTGTTTATAGCCTCCCAAGGGCAGAGATTACAGGTGTGCCACCATGCCCAGTCTCAATTGTGATCTCAGTGTGCCTCAGGGGTGGGGCTGGCACAGCAGCCCCAGGGATTACACCCTTGGCCCCTGCACCTGCTTACAGGCACTTTAATCCACTGAGCTATTTGACCAGCTCATTGAAATTAATTTTAAATTTGTACTAACACAATCTTTTTGTATATACTCTTGCCTGCTCTTAACAATATTATCAGAAGTTTTCAAAAGAAAAAAAAATTAAGTATAAGTATTTCATTTTTTAATTACTTAAATTTTTTTTAAAAATTTAAAGAAAGTGAGTATTTTTAAATTATAGAGAATTAAATGTAAGACATGTAGCATCCCAATAAAATCTAAATTAGAATAAGGAAAAAATATTGGATTGCTATTTAAAAAATCAACATAAGAATGATCTCCAAGTTAGTTTCTATGCTGGATATTTCTTGGTCGCTAGGTATCAAGAAAGAGTGTCAGTTGAATAAAGATGTGAAAATACTGAATAATTTACTCATGTTTTCTACTTTCTTTATAATATTCCAGTCTCGAAAAAAGTTGAAAGTAGAAATTAAAACATGTTAAACCAATCTAGATAGTTCTCTCTCTCTTTTTTTTTTTTTTTTTTTTTTTTTTTTTTTTTTTTTTTTTTTTTTTTTTTTTTTTTTTTTTTTTTTTTTTTTTGTTTTGTTTTGTTTTGTATCAGTGATCAAACTCAGAGCCTTATGCTTGCCAAGCAGGCGCTTTAGCCACTGAGCTATCTCCCCAGCCTGATACTTCTTTCAGAGATGGCTAACATTGCTAAACAAGTGAGCTATTTGTATGATGTTAGAATATTTTCTGCAATAATTCATTCCAAGTGATTCTGTGGCTCTATGAATGTAATACGTAAAATTTTGAGATCTATGTCTAACTTACAAAAGTTTATTGATGATCCCAGTAGTTATGGCTTCCCAAAACAGTTTCCTCAATTGCAAACTAAATGAAAAACAAAGAACTCAAACTCAAGAAATGTGGTGTAATTTAGTATTTTTCTATATAACAAATAAACTACAGAGACATTTTGTTAGGAGTATATAATGAAAGATTTTACTGAAACAAAGGAAGATATAGAAATTTTATGGAATACATACATGATTTGTGAATTATGTTGGTCTGTTTTACTTTATCACTCACCAATCCATCAATCAGTAAATCCAGAGCACTCAGTAAAATACTCAGACATAGACAATAATGATTGAATTTGGTCATCTTTGATATTTTGCCAACTTTTTGTCATGTGAAAACTATAGCCAAACATATTTAACATGTTTGTTTTCAGTATGTTAACGCTTAACATATGTTTATGTTTGTAACATATTTAAACACTTTAAAATTGTTCTTATGGAAGTAGAGCTCTTGAGTTAGGACAGGACCTACTTTATGCTATTAACTTGCTAGTTTGGATATGAAAGTCTCCAGTTGCATTTTTGTCCTGGGTCCTGAAAGTGTCAGAAGTGAGCTCTCATGGGCTTAGCTTTTGTGGGCTTGGTGGTAGAAAGTTGACTCCAGGTTGACCTGGTATCACTCCTAGGATTCCAACCACTCTTTCTTTTCTCCCTGGTTTTCAGTGGTTTTTAACTCAGTTGCCCAGAGATAGGAATGGGAGCTGGGGTGCATCCAGCCTTGACCTCCCCTGGAGAGCTTAGGAGATACATGTCCCCAAAAGCGCAAGACACAGTGCCAGGCTGAAGACACACAGCAGGGCAGGGTGATGCTGTGGGTTCTGGCCTCTTGCGGGGACCATTGCCCTGCATGTGGAATTGGATGGGACAAGGCCCTTGGTAGGCAGGGGCGAGGAGCCAGGGAGCTGGCCTGCTGCCCTATAGCCTCTCTCCTCCATTCTGTGTTGTAGTAGTCAAGATTGTCCTTAAACCTACATTATGAGGTTTCCTGCTGAAAAGCTTTTCATCCCTGCCCTGACTGGTTGAGGCAAAGATAACACTTGAAACCTGTTCTCAAGCCCTTGTGGCCTGTGCCCCAGTTACCTGAAAACTCCCTTGCCTGGTTTTACCTGTGGGCCTCTGCACACATTGTTTCCCCAGCCAGGAGGGTCTTCCCTGCCACACTCCCCTCTCCACCTGCCTCTTTTCTTCCTCTCTCCACTGAGAGTCAGTCATCTTGACTGAGATCACTCATCTCTACCCCACCCCCTCAGGACCTTCAGAGCCTATGGGTGCTCTCTTCCCTGTGTACACAGACACCTTCTTTGTCTGGGTCTCTAACTTGATCAAGGTTCCTTGAGGTCAGGGAACTGTAACTGCCTGGGTATGATTCTTGCCCAGTAGATGATTCTTGCCCAGTGTGTTTATGGATAGATGATAGCTTCCAGAAGCATACATGGATGGATGAACAGGCTGGTGCCTCTGTTTGCCTGCCCTAACCCACCAACCCTGTTGTATCAGAGCCCACACTTCCCCTTAGCCTCCAGCCTGGGCAGATCCTGCTTTTTGTAGCTGCAGCCCAAATATGGAGTCATCTCTCAGAGCCACAAACCAAGAGACTGTCCCTGGGTGAGGCTTCTGAGAGCCTTCATCTGCCCCTGCTCTGGTCCTACCACCATACTAGGACAGGGTCCCCAATTCCTTAGTCCTCCTGGGTACAATCCCAACTCCTAGACATTTCTGCTCACCTAGGGTCATGCAAGACTAGAACATGCTCGATCTGCAATGGAGGGAGGCTGCCTGTGCAATGAGGGCTGTTTTATTTTGCAGAGGATTCAGGCATCTGCATGTGGCCTTCTCTTCGTCTGACTTTGAGTGATTTTCATATCCCTCAGGAGAGGTATTCTGATTGCTGTTTAAGGTGCTCCTTTCAGATGCTCTAAATCGCAGAAGATTCTGGGCCCCATCTGACTTGTAGAATTTGTACATTTGGTCTGGGGGAAGAACAACAGAGCAAATATAGCTCAGTGTCCTGGGAAAATATACAGAAAGATCAGACTCTGTCTGCCCGAAAGACTGCCCTGGAACCCTAGCACTTACTGCAGAGGCAAGCAGAATAAGAGGACTTTTCCAGATAACTTGAACTAACTTTCCAAAGGATTAAGATATAGTAGCCTCTCCCAATCACAGTTTGATTTCCAAAGTTTCAATTACTGCAGTTCAGAAGTATTAGGTGGGACATCAGAAATAAACACATTGTACATTTTAAATTGTGTGATGCTCTGAGCAGTGTGGATTCTTGTGTTGTCTGGCTCTGTCCTGCCCAGAACATGAATCATGCCCTTGTCCAGCAGAGCCACGTCTTCTGTGCTACCTGCTCCTGAGTCACTTAGCAGCTGTCTTCATTATCAGACTGACTGTCACAGCATCCAAGAGCTTGTGTTCAATGAATACTTATTCTACTCAGTAATGGCCCCAAAGCCTCCAAATAGAGATACTGGCTATTCAGACAGGCCAAAAAGAAGTCAGAAAGCATTTCCTTGACATGAGAAGGTAAACAGTACAGTAAGATATCTTAAAAGAGAGTCATCATGTTTATATAATTTTTGTTACTGCGTATTGGTAGTTTAATTATTAGCTATTGTTAAATTTTTATTGTGTCTGATTTATAAATCAAACTTCCTCATAGGTGTGTATGCATAGGAAAAAGCTTTGTCTATATAATTTATAGACTATCCATAATTTGTAGTATGATCCATAATTTTGGGCGTCTGCTGGGCGTCTTGAAACACATTCCCCATGGGACGGTTGGGGGCGCTGTAGTAACTACTGGTAAGTACTAACTCACCAAGCCATTTCTCCCCCCAACCAACGCATGTTCTATTAGGACTCTGGGAGCAAGTGACAGAAATCTGTCTTTGGAGGGATTAAGTTATGGGAAGAGAGATTTGTTGGTTGTTAGGCCTAGAAGAGGGGTCAAGAGGATCTTCAAAGGTTCCTAGAACCCCACATCTTTTGCCTAAATCTCCCTGTGGTCTTGTTGACATTATCCTTCCCTGTGAGGAGGAGGAGGAGAAACCACACACAGTCTCACGCTCCAATCCTAGTAGTTTGACAACCAGAGAGGAAAGGAGGCCTTACACTCCTGCTTAAGCTAGAAAAATCCAGGAAAAAGAGATCATGTGACCTGTGTTGAGTCTTGTGCCCATTGCTGAACTGTGGCCAGAGTCTGGAGTCCCATTATGTGTTCATTTTGGGTCACATGTGAGTCGATCCATGTGCCCAGAGGGGTAGGAACAGTGACACACAGCCTGCAGAAAAAAGCACAGGACCACGCAGAGCAGTGAGGTTTCCAAAAGATTCAGATGCTCTTCTGAATGGACACATTTATAAATATGTAGCGCAATTATTCAATACCTTAAATCATGGAAAAATATTTAAAACACGGAGTAAAATCATCACCCATAATCTCATCATCTTCAAATACCATAACACTATGGAGCATTTCCCCCAATCTTTTCCCCCACAGGCCACATGTATGTATTTAATATAGTCCTACCATACTGCACAGACAATTTTGTATCCTGTTCTTTTTACTCAAAATTGTAACAGAAGGTTTTCTTGTGTTATTTCCTTTGACTCTCTTCCCTGTACCAATCCACTTCCCTTTCCACTCAGCTCTTTGGCAGAAAATGCTGCAGACTATACAAATAATTGGAAGGCATACCAGCATCCTCCTCTATCTGGGGCAAATTCAAGCAAAGAAAGAAGAATGGAGGATTAAAAGGGCAGGCCTCTGTGACCCCCACTGAGCTGCCAAGATGAACGAATGGCCTAGCATACATGAGAGTGCCTCAGGAATGTCTGTGTTGATCAGTTATAGCTATTACTCAGTACATGTATTTTTTCCTGATTTTAAGAAAATAACCAAACCCACCAGATAGTCTTGGATGCTGGGGGAGAGTTATGACTTCAAGGGAAATCGCAATTTTCCTGAGAGTCCATGGATTTATTATGAGTTGTGGCGAGGATCAGGATTTCTGAAAGCTTCCAGCTTCAGATGAGAATGGGATGCTATTCCAAGATGATAATCCTCAGATCCAAAGCCACAGGCTCTGAAGCTGCTTAATTGAAATTCACATAAAAATCAAGTTCTGGCTTAGCTCAATTTGACAATGAGGGATGATGGAAATAAATCCCTGGTCATGCAAGGACAAGCAAGGTCAAACAAGGTGGTGATGGTGAGCCTGTTGGAGTTTCCAGTGATAGCCAACACCCCGTTGTGGTGCATGTGCCATAGTCTTGCTCCCACTGGAGTATAGTTTGTTTGCTGATATAGAAGTGCCATTTCAATAAGAAGTAAATTGTCTCAACAGAACTAAATCTTCTGTCCTTCTCTACATGGAAAGGAGCCAGGTGTTTTCAGTGACCCAGAAGACGGCTTACATCTGCAGCCACATTTACCTCTGTGCTTCCTCACTCCGGGGGCTCAGCTTCCCCTGAGGAACACAGGTTGGGACAGGAGGGCTCCGTTCTGCTGTCTTCCCCACCTGGACTCACCGGTTCATCTACACTCGGCAGCTCTTCTAGAGCCTCCTTACATATCACTCGCCATTCCTCGTGAGAGCACAAGGACTCCTGCAGTCCCCAACTGTGACCCCCACCACAGTCAACGTGACTTCTCAAAACCCTCCAATGGCTTCCTCTTGCATGGAGACGGACATTCGTATTCTTTACCAGGCCTCTACCTCATCCCAGCACTGGAATCCCATTCTGACCTCCTCTCTGTCTTTATCTAAACTCCTGCCTCTTCTCCAGTTCCTGAACACCCCAAGGTACCCCAGGGACTTTGCATCTGCTTATGTCGTTTTCTGAGTCAACCCCTTTTAAGTCATCACATAGAAGACTCCTAATTATTCAGAGCCTATGTAGAAGCATTTTCCTGGGTGATGTGGCCCTGCAGGTCTCCCACTCTGCTTTTGTTTTGGGCACATTTGCGCTCTTGGAAGGAATCCTGTGTTTGCATTCATGCATGTGTATTTTCAGTCACCCCCTCCCCAACTCAAAATAAGCTCTTTGAAAGACTGGATGCTGTTGATCTCAGTCAGAGCTATTTATTAAGCACCTGCTGGGTACTTAATAAATATGAGTTAAAGGAAAGGATGATTGAACATTCAATTTGGAAAAGATATGTTCTGCATTATTAGACACAGAGAAAGATATTTTGCACCATCAATTTCATGACAGTCAATGGCCCCTTGATCTTTACCATTAGCTTCTTGAGTATTGGATTAAACCTGGAGCTATGAAAGGATCTTCATAACCTTCATTGGGGTCAGGCAAGTGAAAGCCCTTTTTCTAGTAAGGGAAAGCAAAAGTATGAATATAACTAAAATGTCAATTGCCCTAAGGTGAGAAAAAAATTTAAATTCTCCGTTTGCTTTTTTTGTGATTAGCATCCATTGTCAAAACCTTTTCTCCAAATTGTATTCATATCCGGTAAACGGAAGAAGAGAGTTTTCCCAGAATACTATAAAACTCACCCAGCTAGATGAGGTTTATAAGTTCTAAGTACCTGCCTAACTATCCCAGCTCCTGGAGGGTGGCAATGAACAGCTAAGAGGGTGAGAAAGGAAACCATAATCCACAGGGCTTGAAGACTGTTCAGAGGGAAAATTTAAAATTCAAAAGGCCTCTGAGAGAGAAGGACTCAAGAACCCCCATCTTCTTTCTCAAGTATCCACATTACTTACTAAAGTAGATAAACTGTCAGGTGCCAATAAAAGTCTGATGGCCAAAAAGAATGAAAGATTTCTGGCCTCACACTCCCAGACCAATCATAATCCTCCCTCTCTTTGACTATGGTGATTGGCCCAAGGATCAGTCACCTGACACAATCAGCCAGTAAGAATCCTTCTCTGTGTTTTCCCTAGTTGGAGCTAGAAGGGAAGGGTCCTATATAATCTGTAAAGATTTAACACACAGGAAGACTTTAGAGCAAGCTCCCTGAGGAAAGACTACTCACTTTAGCCAGACCAAAACAACCCAGTGGGATAGACAAACAAAATACCAAGGTCCAAGGGCATCTCTGTCAAGAGCAGAGGTCTTAGTAACTACTATTCTATAGTCCCCAGCCACTTAAATTCCCCAGCAGCAGCAGTCCAGGGACAGCTTTCCCACTCAAGTTTCTGTGCTTTTTTTTTTTTTTTTTCTCTGCCTAAGGACTTTTTTCAGCCTCCTTCTGGCTCTTCCAGATGTGACCCCAGGCACAACTCTTAACAAAGACACTTCAGTTCTGAGGGCAACTTCCACTCAGTAGGAGAAAGAAATTGATGAATAAGCCCTGTACAGAGGCATCAGTTAGATTGTCCTGAGCCTCACTCAGACAGGGTGACAGAGACATGCTCCTCAGGGGAAAGCAAGGTTTTCCCAGACCTGGGGCTCAGGGGTTGGTGACACTTGTGGAGCAGCAAGCTGCAGAAGGAAAGTTTGGATACCCCCCAATGGCAAGCAAGCACAGAGACATGGCCCTTCCCACATGACATTGGTGGGGGATGGGTCTACACTGTGGAGAGTAGATGCTCTGTAGGTTTTGGCAGGGCCTGCAGCCCACATTCTCACTGCTGTCATCCCTAAGAAGAGCCACGTCATCTCAGTGGCATCTAGTTATAAAGCCTGTTTATTTCCATTGTTTAACTCTGTCCTCTTAACCTGAAATTCCAGAACACAGATTTTGTGCATATTTTCACAGAGGTGGTAGCTAGATAGCTCTGGGGCCAGTAGAGTTGACAGTTCTGCAGGGACAAGGTGCATTTCTAAGAAGAGAAAGCAACTGCCCCAGACTACGGAGGATGCTGGTGGCTTTTAAATGCCCATCAATACCTTCAAATTAGGCTCTTCCATTCTGCTGAGTGTGTGCTTACTGACTTAAACCAACAGCCAAAATGCACTCCATTTTTCTGTTGATTTGAGTGAGTTTGACTACTTAATTAACCTCTCCAAAGTTCAGCTTAATGAGTGGCTTGCTCAGCTGGGCACACCTATCGGCAAAAATCCATTTGTTCACTCAGACAATCAACAAATAAACCTCAGGAATTTGCTGGGTTCAGGAATCCAAAGACTTCTTGAGATGTCAGTTTTCAATGCTTATTTCACTTAGGGTTGCTAGGAGATAAATTGTTTTTTTTTTTTCCTTAAAAAATCAATTTGCATAAAGACCAGGGAAGCATTTTAATAACACCAGTATATAGCCAAATGGACTAAAGTGCTAAAGTGACAATTTTTCACTGCATAATTAAGTCTCCAGATTTAAATGTTATAAAAGAGATATAATCCTATCCCATGGAACTCTACTCACTGAGGTGGCTAATTATTTTTCAAGAACAACACTGAGTCATGTTAGACATCTCCTTGATAATGTAATAATAAGCTACTAGGAGATAGTTTCTATCCTACTACATAATCAGGAGTGGAAAACAGGTAGGGTTTTAATTGAAGAAATCTGGGAAATTCTTTCTTCTAATCACTACTACAAATCTTACAATCCATCCAGCAGCTAGAAGTTAAATTAAAGCTCAGAGCCCAGGCTTACACTGAAGTTTTCTTTCCTTGATACTCACACTGTGAATGCCACTAATTCAGACTGGTAGACAGAGGGAATGGCCAGTCCCTTCTACGCTGCTGTAACAACGTCCCTGTGACTGTGTTATGTACAGGCAATAAAAATCTTCCCCAGCTTTGGAGCTTGAAGTCTAAGCTCAAGGCACCAACACCTTTGATTCTGGGGCAGATGTGATCTCTCCTTCCAAGATGGTGTCTTGTGCATCCTTCAGAGTGACAGATGTGTCCTCACAAGGTGGGAAGAGGCAAGAGGGAAAGACCTTCAAAGACCTTAGTCTTTTTTTTTTTTTTTTTTTGGCAGAACCGGGGATTGAACTCAGGCCCTTGCACTTGCCAGGGAAGCGCTTATTCCACTGAGCCATCTCCCTAGCCCCAAAGACCTTAGTCTTGAGCTGGCCAGATAGCTCAGTGGATGAAAGCACCTGCAAGCAGGTGCAGAGGCTGGGGGTTTGAACCCCCCAGGGTTCGCTAAAATGGCAATTGAGACTGGGCGTGGTGTTGTGCACCAGGTCTTGGGAGGCTTAAAACAGGAAGATCACTATGAGTCCAATCTAGTAGTGAGATCCTGAACACCCTGTAGACCCTTCCCTAAGATATAGAAAAATAAAAAAGACTTTAGTCTTGTTCAGGACAGAGGAGCATTCATAACTTCAGTCCCTCCTAAAGGCCTCACCTCAGGACTGCCACTGACTATGAGGTTTCAACCTGAGACTTCCAGGAGACACATTCACACTTTAGCAAATTATATATGTATATATAATTTATATGAAATATATATGTATATTTCAAAGATAGAACATATATATATTTACAGATATAGACATATTGGGTGATCAAAATATTAAAAATTATCAATGAATAAAATAGGTATATTTGAGCCCACTGGGTTTTGGAGTACCTTGTAATGTAGTAATTAGAAAACTTTTAGAAAATAAAAGTTTTTCAGAAATAATGGTTCAAAAAAAACTATATACCCTACATACAATTCCTGTAATCCCACCTCCAGTGTTAGCTGCTATTAATATGCTGGTGTTTTTCATCCAAACGTTTTTTTTTCACATGAATACAAATATATTCTTATGAACTTACACTCTTATGAAGCGACAATCCCTATGTAACTATATTTGGGGATAAGGCTTTAAAGGAGATATGTAGAAGGCCAGTGAGATAGCTCAGTGGTCTAAAGCACCTGCTTGGGCAAGCTTAGACAAAACACAGGAACAGCGGTTCAATCCCCACTACCACACGCCACCCCAGCCCCACCCCCAAGGTGGGCTGAGCTGTCCAAGACAGAGGAGAGGGAGAGGCAGAGAGAGAGGAAAGAGAAAGAGAGAGAGAGAGAGAGAGAGAGAGAGAGAGAGAGAGAGAGAAAGAAAGAAAGAAAGAAAGAAAGAAAGAAAGAAAGAAAGAAAGAAAAGAAAGAAAGAAAAAGGCTGGGTTAGTCTTTATCATCTCTTTAAGTAGTTTTTGAGAATAATACTTCAGTTCTGTGGGCAGGAAGCTCAGCCTGGTTCAGCTGGGCAGTCTTCCTCTGCTCTTGCCTGGAGCCGGCCCGGCGGTTGCCTTCCTGGGGTTGTTTGGCCCAGGAGAGGTGCTCTCTCATGGAGGCCAGTGGTCACCTGTTAGGCTCCTTCTCTTCTCATCTCTTCTCTTCCCACAGCTAACTCTCAACACTATCAAACTGTGTCATCTGGCCCTTGGTGTTTATGCAGAAGCCCTGCTTTGTGATATTTTATTTCAGTTTGTCATAGAGGGTGGCTTGTCCAATCAAGCCCAAAGAACAAAGACAGAGGTGGTCTAGGGAATCTGACAAGTTTGTGTCATATTCACATGTAGTAGTAGACTTCATTTAACCAACCATTTCACTACTATCATTGTGCATTGGATTTGTTTCCAAATTACTGCCTTTATAAGCAGTGTTATAACAAGCATTCCTATAGATAAACACTTATTCTCATGTATGACTCCTTAGCATCAATTCCTATAAGTAATGTTGCTGAATCAAAAGTTACACAGTTTTGAGGCTCTCGATAAATATTACTAACTAGGCAGCTACTTACTAGATCGCATATGCTACATGATTTTCAAGTTCTCTACTCTTCTTTTTAAGCTTACATACCAGTATTTCATCTTACATTTGTGAGAGTTGTGAATAGGATCTGTTTTATTTTATAAAGAGAGTACAAAATAGTATTAAAATAGAAAAATTACAAGGGATATGGAATTTCACTTAACAAAATAATATGAATTTCACAGGATTTTTTGTAATGCATAGTGTTGTCTTCCAACCAGTGATTCATATTACCACATATGTGGATGCAAAATTGGAAGCAAAAAGAGAAAAAGAAGAAATTAAGAAGAGAAAAAGGAGAGACAATTAAAAAAGGAGACAAAACAAATTAAACATTACCTGCTCCTTTCCCTAGACCAGCAGAGATGCACAGTACAGTTGTCCAAATATATTCCCTCACAAGTTAGTGTGCATGGTGGTGGTCTATCAAAAAGATTTCTGTTTTTCTGTCATCATATTTTAATTTTGAAAAGTCATTGTAATTCCTTGATTCAAATTTTAAAGTTCGAAAAGGTTACAGAATAACAAGCTTCCCACCAACACCTCCACCACTGGAGACAATCAGTCAGCAACACTTCATTCACATGGAACAAACACCACAGCACACATAGTCATACACACAACATACCTCCCCCAGCCCATCACGGTCCTAAGCATTCCATATGCCTTGCTTGTAGCTATCCCATGGTATTTCTTTCCTGGTTTCCTCCTCTTCCAGCCAGTTCCATTGTAGTGTAGCTACTATGGTCTGTTTAACCCTTGTTCTGTTGAATGCACTTAGAATGTTTCTTATCTTTCACTTTAAAAAAAAAGCAATAACTTAGCCAGATAGCTCAGCAAAATAAAGGGCCTGCATAGGCAGAGCACAGGGACCCAGGTTTGATGCTCTGCATCATAAGCCTGCTGGCCCTGCCCCTGAGGCACACTGAGACAGCAAATGAGACTTTGTGTGGTGGCACGTGCCTGTAATCCCAGCACTTGGGAGGCTGAAAACAGGAGGATCACTATGAGTCCTATCTGCATATTGAGACCCTGTAGACCCTGTCCTAAATACATTATTTAAAAAAAAGCAATAACTTTGCAAACATCTCATTTCATAAACATTTCAGCATATCTGTAGGGCACACACTTATCCGGGGACTTGTGAGTCAAGGGGACACAGACGTGTGTCATCTTGACAGATGCTCTGTATAGAAGCTGTGCTGATTTATATTTCCCAAGGAAACTCGAGAGCTCCCCACCTTCATCTCTGTATGGCATTAAACTTTTTGATCTTTTTAAGGCTGAAAGGTGAAAAACAGTATCTCAATGCAGTATTAATTTTTTTTTTTTTTTTTTTTTTTTTTTTTTGTGGAACCGGGGATTGAACTCAGCCCCTTGTGCTTGCCAGGGAAGCGCTTATTCTACTGAGCCATCTCCCGGCCCCTGCAGTATTAAGTTGATTCCATGTTTTTTGAGTGAGCCTCAGCACCCTTCCATATGTTTATAAGTGCTTTCTATTTCTTTTCATCTTAGTTTTTGCACAGACAGAGTGATAATACCTGTGAATAATGACTATTGTGTTTTCTTGTTTTTAACAGCATGTACTATCTGATACTACCTTTCCCTATGGGTGTCTTCTTTAAAAATAACTTTATTGGTCCTTTTTTTTTTTTTTTTTTTTTTTTTTT